>NIVC01000476.1:115241-210984 GCA_002269645.1 Macrostomum lignano | reverse complement strand
GTCAGTTTCTGCACACAGTTCTGTCAGTAAGCTTATTGATAAGATACGCTCATCATGCGTGCACTTTCAAAGCCATAAAGTGCGCAGTATTCGGCTGCAGCGCGTGCACTGCAAAATGCTTTTGTGTCTAATGTCAGGTTTGCTTGTTTCTCGTCGAGTTTCAGTAATTTGAGCGTTGTCTATGGCCTAAGCCTATCTATGTTTTGTAGGATTTCCCCTTTGATGTCTGTTTTTAACTTGACGTGAATAGAAAAGGAACAGCTAGGAATTTAAGAAGATAAAATTGGGGCAGGCCCACAGGACCTTCTTTACCCTCAATCCTCGAGGTAGTCTATATCCTTGGAACCGTGGGTTATCCACCCTTATCAGTGCCAAGGGACCGTAGGGTCTGCGTTCGGGCTTATTTTATACCCTATACGCATCTGTCCAGAGAAAGATTGAGTCATCACTATTTCCGTTCTTTCCCCACCGGGCTTTTTTGTATATAAAATTCTGGTCTGGTAGAAGTTAAAAGAAGCGATTTTGGCATAGTCTGTCCTAACAATGGAGTCTAGACAGGACACTACATGCTTGTCGAATTATGGTTGGTTGAAGGATCATGACAAATGTGCATTGCTTGCTCGTATACCACTCACCTCCATATAGTTGATTCGTGCTTTGGGGTCCTTCCCCCCCCCCCCCTGTACCGAAACCCCTCATTCTCCCCCATAGTTAAACAACCCGCATTCTGATTCACCTAGAGACCCGAATCATTTGAACATTAGCGGCTGTTTTCCAATTTGGTGTCGGTAATAGCACGTAAGAGTTCACTATTTTCTGCGAGTTTGTTATTCGTTGCTATACTTTATATTTAGCTTCATAACTTTGAACTGCAAAATCTAATTTGACTAAATCCGAATTAAATTTTGCTTGTATCAATTCTGACTGCTTGCAATTTTGTCTATTCGAACGGGCCACTATTTCAATTGAAGCCGCAACTATACGACTGGAAAACGCGCTTTAAGTGCACATGGGACATCCTGAAGAAAGAACAAGTCAATTGTTGTTCGTCTTATCCGTACTACTGCTATTGTGAAAATATTTAATTCAACTCTGTTTTTGCCTTAAACCGCGCGCTACCTCCACTTTCTATCGCGTATCCGGATGCTCTTGAGTTTAAGAGCATTTGAATTTGATAATACGAGAGTGTGAGACTGACTGCAATGCAGCTTCTTGACATTCTTATTGATAAATCAACAAGTCTACTACTTTTTATGGATTGATTCTTACTGTGAATCATTCTTTACTCAGGTGGCTTACTCAATGCAATGTAAAAAGGAAAAGTTATCCCTAAGCTTGTGATTAGCTTAAAAATTTTTTTTTAGTTTAAGTCATCTTTGCTTAATCTTTGCTTGCTGTATTGTTCTATTCGGTGTAAGTGTTTTAGTGTTTGTCAGACAACATAAATTATTGATTTATTGATTATTTCGTTTTGTCTTGCTCGCGAATTTTTTCTAATCTTTTTCTAGGTTATAATATATTTCAGGATGCAAGATAATCTGTGTAGGTTATTGGAGTAATGAATTCACCCTTAATGCCGCCGTTTAAACCTCGCTGTTCAAACTCGCAATTCCAGGCGTTGAGGCACTGTCAAACGCCTTCATTATCGCTGTCGGAGAGAAGCTCCGGGCCAAAAGACAATAATAACATTGCCAACTGCAGCAACAATAATAATATTGGCTCGGCTTCTCCAATTAAAAAGAAGAAGAAAAAGGTCACCACCGCCGCTGCGTCTGGAGGCCTCAATCAGACAGCCGATTCCATGGCTTCGGGTTCGGCCGGCAGGTTTCATCCAAATGTTGTTAACGAGCGCTACGTTGGCACAGAGGCTTTGAAACAGATCCGGGTGCCCAAAGTGGCGCATAGCTCCAAGGGTGACTAAGCTAATAACCAATTTAGCCTTAGTAAATAGCTTTTTCAGGCTGTAGACTACTTACCTTTCTTCTTTCTATTTGCAGAATTTCTGCGCAGCGTTGACCTAAATTCCAACGAGTACAAGCACGACATTAACTGCATCATATCGCGCGGCTTCTTAAATAAGGAATTAAGAAGCAAATTTTCCCCGTCAAAAGTATTTGCTATCGGCAACAAGAGCCTCGGTGATAAGGTAAAAATAAGCAGTTTATAGAAATGCGCTTAGCTGGTTGCTGCTACTAGTAGTACTATATCGAATTCTAGTGCACAAAAATAACCAAATTGAGTAATTCTGTTGTCACAGTTCGCCACCAAGAAGGCGGAGATCCAGGCCGCCATTGCCGAAGAAAACGCCAGCAATCTGGCCGCCCTGGCTGGCTCCGTCAAGCTGGATGAGCGGTACGGTTTCGTCTACCTGGCGCCCGTGCCGGACGTAATGGATCGATTGCGCGGCATTGCTGAGAACGGCATCCGCCGCGGCAACCTGCCAGACTCTACTCTGGCCATCGGCTCTACCGGCGTCTCCCTGGGCCGGTACGTCGATCGGATCTCACCGAAGTTCGGCCTGCCAAAGACTGGCTGGCTGGTCATCTGTCGCTACGTTCGCGGCCGCGTCTGCTACTGGACCGAGGGCGACAGCGTTGTGGAGCCACAGCCAATGTACGACTGTCACGAGAGCGTTCGTCAGACGCTTACAGACGATGAATTGATTAATAGAAAAGCTGCAAGCATAATTGAAGCCGGATTTCATAGCAGCCAGGTGTTCCTATTTGAGTACGGACCCGACCTGGAATTGATGGACCATCCCAGGCACGTGCTGCCTGTGGCTGCTGTTCAATTCAAGTTCGATGGCTTGGTAAGCATTTTGGCCTGGAATTTGAACCAGGCTCTGAAGCTGTCCACTAATAGAGTCTCCCTGTTGAGACCTTTCCAGTGTCGCGTTTATGGGACATTTCCTGCTCCCTAATTTGCTCACCAGCAAACGCAGACTTGCCTCTTGAATCTAGGCCATTCGTCATCAACAGTGAAGCTGTGATGCTTGAGTTCGAGCTCAGCGCACGCCCTGTAGGAAACTTTTCTCTGCTTACGATATTTGTGTTTATTAATTTGCATCTTGAGCATCTGTCATTTATTGAGAACTAGGTATCTTTAATAAGTTAATTTTTTGCATCGCTTTTAATAGATTTACGGATAGATTACTAGTAGATTACTGATTAGAATAGGCAACCTTCGCATACAAAGCATATTCTGAGACATCGAATAGTTTATCCCAAATCCCGTGCACCAGATCAGGGACCAGTGCTTCAAGCGGAAGACCCAGCCGACACTCGACCGCAAGCAGCCAAAGCAACAACAACAGGAGACGCAGGCGCAGCAGGTTCAACAACAAATGCAGCAGGATCAGAAGGATGAAGCTGAGACGCTGGAGCATGCGCCTAAACCTGAGCAGAAGCAGCAGGAAAATGCAAAGTGCTCTGCAGCATCAGCTGAAGCCGTGTCCTCCTCCGCCGAATCTTCCACTGAGTCGAGCCCGATTCGTAGCCGAAGTCAACGACGGCCGCGGCCCGTGTGCCCCGATCGGCAAGATTGGGTGAAGAAATTCAACGACGGCGCCTACCTTGTTGGCGAAGTCCTGCTGCCCCTGCTGCCAGCGGGACCCAGCCTGAAGCTCGGCCTGGTCTCGCTTGAGAAAACGCCCTCCGTGCTGCCATTTCTGCAGCTCGGCTCGCTGCCGTCGGCCACCCCCTGCCGCGTTGTCGACTCGGCCGATCTGGAGGCCCGCCTGGCCAACTGTGGCGTCTCCCTGACCGAGGAGAAGCCCGTCTGCCGCCTGGCCGACTCCAGCGCCGGCTACGTCAGCTACCTGGCCGGACTGTTCGACCCGTCTAACGCCGCCCGGGCCCGGACACTCTGCGAGATGCTGATCACCAAGGACTGCCTGCTGCTGGCGCCCATGACCGAATCGGCTGACGGCGCCGGCGCGCTCTGCTATTTGGTGCCGTCGCAGTCGGCGCTATCTAAGCGGCTTCAACTAGACAGCGCTACCCGCATGCTGGGCCGCACGAAGAATCTGATTCACGTGCTGATCTGGCTGCCCATTCCCCGGCGCCAGTTGCTCTGCCAAGGCTCGACCGACCCGGGCGCGCAGTGGGCGCCAGTCTGCCGTTCAACCGTTCGATGCTACAATCTGCAGGACTGTTTCAGCGGCCTGGCCGACCGGATGAAACAGGCGGCCGAGGCTATCGGCAAGCAGCGTATTGAGGCCGCCGCTAAGGCCGCCCAGGAGCAGGCCAAGCAGCTGGAGAGTCGGGATCCCAGGGTGCGCTTGGCGGCGGCCAGGTCGGGCGCTAAACCCGTTTCTGCCGCACCTGTGTCTGCTCCACGGGGGTCTGCCGCACCTGTGTCTGCTCCACAGGGGTCTGCCGCACCTGTGTCTGCTCCACAGGGGTCTGCCGCACCTGTGTCTGCTCCACCTGTGTCTACTCCACTGGTGTCCGCCGCACCTGAGTCTGCTTCATCGGTGTTTGCCACGCCTGTGTCATTGCTACGGGATTCTGCCACACCTGTGCCACCAGATCCACAGGTATCGGCTGTATCGGCTGTACCTGTGCTAGATCCACAGGAATCAGCTGTACCTGTTCTAGATCCACAGGTATCGGCTGTACCTGTTCTAGATCCACAGGTATCAGCTGCACCTGTTCCAGATCCACAGGTATCAGCTGGACCTGTGCCAGATCCACAGGTATCAGCTGCACCTGTTCCAGATCCACAGGTTTCAGACTCGCTGATCGCAGCATCTACAGAAACACCGGTGCCTGTCACATCGAAATCCGGTTCACCAGTACCTGCCGCTCAGAATAAATCTGGGAAACCGGTGCCTGCAGTCATTCCTGGTATCAGCAGCCATAATAGCGGCAGTAGGGCTGCTGCTAGCGACAGGTAAGTCTGTAATCGCATTTTGTATTTCGCATTTGCATGCATCATAGAGGCAGTGAATTTTAGTACAATTCAACCTGTTTGAATCGCGCAGGCCGAGCCGCAGTCAGGACAGGTATCGCAGCAGCGACCGAGGCAGCAACTATCGCAGAAACGACAGCCACTATAGAAGAAGCAGTCGTAGTCGTCGGATCAGTAGCAGCAGCAGCAATAGCAGTAGCAGCAGTAATCGTAAAATCAGCAGCGGCCATAGAAAAAGCAGCGACAGCAGAAGCCGTCGCAAAAGCAGCACCAGTGATAGAAGACGCAGCAATAGTCGCAGCCGAAGCAGCAATCGCAAGCGCAGCCGAAGCCGTGAGCGTCGCCATAGAGCGCGCAAAGAGCAGAAAAAACCTGACTGTCCTGCGGAGCCTATCGCCGATTACCAGCCCGACTTCGCCTATCCTGCCGCCGCGCCGCCCTCTCTAAAGCGACGTCTCACAATGGAGGAGTCGCTCCGCCTGTGGGACGCCGAGGAGACGGCTGTTGCGGCCGATGTTTTCAATAAATTCAACTTCTTTCTGGCCAAGCGGCGCCGGACAAGCCAACAAGCTGATCAACCGTCGGACTCTTCAGCCGCCGAGGCCAGCGCGAACGGCGAAGCCTCCGACGCCGCCCCCGCCGCTGCCCCAGAAACTCCCAAGGCTTATTGGACTCTGCTTACTAAGCCAGAGTTTCTATCTTTTGTAAAGAATTCCTTTTAATAAAGCGAGGAACTTCTGTGATATATTGCCAAATAGATGAAGGGGACATGAAACTGCTGTCTTAGAAAAACTAAACCGACACAGCATACTTTGCATTCAGTTCAATAATTATTGCCGTTGAAAATAACGTTAAATAACGTCACTTACGAGCCAACAATACAGCGAAGATCAGACAACAGGAGATGCTCAATCAAGCGGATAATTCCATTGAGAATCAAGAATGCTTGCTTGGAAATTTCCTACTTGATTGTCTTTTTCAACCAGAGAGCAGAGCCTTCACTTGTCGTCTGTGGTAGAAAGCAGCTTGGAATTGCGAGACTGGCTTTATTGTCTATGGCCCGAGTGGCTGTGGCTGCAGGGAAGCAATGGGCCGTATGCAGAAAGCTTAGTCCAGACTAGCTAGTCCGGACTTGGGTAGTTAAGTCTATAGTCTATGGTCCAGCTACCCTAGTTCTGCTATAGTAGACCGGTCTAACTTTGTGTTTCTGCATACCAAATCCAAGTCCAGACTAGCTTTTCAAGACCGGACTACCCTAGACAGAGCTTTCTGCATACGGCCCTTTATCAGTTATTTGGTGCAAGTACTGGCACAAATGAGCCAGCTAAGGCCATAGACTGTCTTGTCCCTTCCATCTATTGGTGATATATCAGAGGGAATGCGCTCTAACAACGCAACAATTTACTATGCCTTAACGTCTCGATTACCCCATCTGTCCTCGTCTGTCTATCGAACCTGAAGCTGATCCAAAGCGTGACTAAGACTATTCGTCACTCACAGAGATATCGGCAGCTTTTAAATTGCTTCCATAACCAACAGAAAACAGTAAATTTTTTTGCCAGGTTTTGCTTTTCGGCCAACTCGCAACTGTTCTCAAATTGTTTTGTTTGTAACGAAGTTGTATTATTTTTTTTAAATCCAGTTGATTAGTGTGTTTTATTTGCCTCAGTAAATTCAGGTAGGCACCGCAAATCAATGGACGGGACGGTTGGTTATTGCTTGGAGCTCATTGCGTTTTGAAGCTCTTCTGCATTCTTTCATTTCTTTCATTTTCCAAGAATTTCAACACAACCGTCCCGTTCTACTTTGTGTCTTGTGCCGAATTTACCTGGGTTTCAAAATTTATTATTTGTACCGTTTTTTGTTCAGAGCTTTGCGCTAATTCTGCCGCTCGACTACTTTTGTGCTTTTTGTTTGAGTTCGAGGCTTGACCGCATTTTCAATTTAGTTTAAAAAATTATAATTATTTTCTTTGTGCTCTAATTATCGAATTTTGATTTGCTTGAATGCTAAAAACCTGCATGCTTGAGAGCGCACAGCGCCGCCTCCAACCCCGTCTGTCAGTTTACTTTTACTGGCTTTGCTCTTTGTTAATGCACTTTATAGGTAAGGATAACTTTTGTTCCATTCTCTGTGTTTGGTGAAAGCCGGTTGTACGAGTTTGATCTTTACAGATCATGCATATGCTCTTTTTAATAATTGAGTGAACTTAAGTAAATAGAATGGATTGCTAATCTAGCCAACATCACTGTTGAAGGAATAGAATGGATTGCTAATCTAGCCAACATCACTGATGAAGGAATAGAATGGATTGCTAATCTAGCCAACGTCACTGATGAAGAATTCGAATGGATTGCTAATCTAGCCAACATCACTGATGAAGGAATAGAATGGATTGCTAATCTAGCCAACGTCACTCATAAAGGAATAGAATGGATTGCTAATCTAGCCAACGTCAGTCATAAAGGAATAGAATGGATTGCTAATCTAGCCAACATCACTGATGAAGGAATAGAATGGATTGCTAATCTAGCCAACATTACTGATGAAGAATTTGAATGGATTGCTAATCTAGCCAACATCACTGATGAGGTAATAGAATGGATTGCTAATCTAGCCAACATCACTGATGAAGGAATATAATGGATTGCTAATCTAACCAACGTCACTCATAAAGGAATAGAATAGATTGCTAATCTATTCCTCGTAACATAAGCTGAAACCATGAATTCTAGTTTACAAAAACTTTTTAGAATTATGACCAGTCTAGTGTTAAATAAATTACGTTTTAAATTTTCATTTTCTTTTATTCGATTTTTTTTTCACATACTTATCAGATTAAGGATTTCAAACTGCAATATTTGGCCTAAGTGCTTATTAATAGTCCGCTCAATTGCTTCCTTTTGCTTAAGCACCATGGCAACTAGGGTTTCGACTTGGTTGACTCTTGCAAGTAGTGCCGTTTGCCATGTACGTGCTTAGGTCGTATGCGACTCTTGTTTTAGTTAAACTGCGAATTGTATATAGTATTTTTTCTTTCTAAGAATCTTTAGTTAATTGACTCGGAATAATTATCAAATACATTTTGTCTATTACATTTCCCTTCCAACCAATTTACTTGTACATAGCTGTGCTTTTGTCCCATGATTTTGCATTTCCTATATCTGCAGACTGCAGCACAATGCTTGAAACTGCTGACGTATGTACGTTTTTTACCAAATCGATTTGTTTATCTGTTTTATGCTAATAACATTTGTGTCTGAATATAGTGCCTATGATGAAGTTGTCTCTTTTTCAAAACTGCAAAATAATTACTGGGAACAAGAAAGAGTGGGTTTTTTTAGCGAAATCTGTGTTTCACTTTAATCGCAAGTCGTGTTGAAAGAAACACAATGCACTCAATTTATAGTTTGTTAATCTTTTATTCTCATGTGGACACGCGAACAGCTCATGTAGTCTGTGACTAGTATTAGACAGTAAAAAATCAAAATCAAAATCAAAACAATACAGAATAATCTGTCTGTCTGAAAGGGTTCGTCTTAGGAAATACGGAAACACATTGTTGGAATCATAACTGTGCGCATGGAAATTTTAGTGTTTTATAAGCTACTGATTTTAGAGTTGGGTCGCATGCAGTTACTTTGGGATTGTGCATTGCGGTGGGTGTGGAATGGGCTGGCTGATTGTGGTGGGTGTGGAATGGGCTGGCTGTGCATTGCGGTGGGTGTGGAATGGGCTGGCTGTGGATTGTGGTGGGTGTGGAATGGGCTGGCTGTGCATTGCGGTGGGTGTGGAATGGGCTGGCTGTGGATTGTGGTGGGTGTGGAATGGGCTGGCTGTGCATTGCGGTGGGTGTGGAATGGGCTGGCTGTGCATTGCGGTGGGTGTGGAATGGGCTGGCTGTGGATTGTGGTGGGTGTGGAATGGGCTGGCTGTGGATTGCGGTGGGTGTGGAATGGGCTGGCTGTGGATTGTGGTGGGTGTGGAATGGGCTGGCTGTGGATTGTGGTGGGTGTGGAATATGGGCTGGCTGTGGATTGTGGTTGTTGCAGAATATGGGCTGGCTGTGGATTGTGATGGTTGTGGAATATGGGCTGGCTGTGGATTGTGGTGGTTGTGGAATATGGGCTGGCTGTGGATTGTGGTTGTTGCAGAATATGGGCTGGCTGTGGATTGTGGTGGTTGTGGAATATGGGCTGGCTGTGGATTGTGGTGGTTGTGGAATATGGGCTGGCTGTGGATTGTGGTGGTTGTAGAATATGGGCTGGCTGTGGATTGCGGTGGGTGTAGAATATGGGCTGGCTGTGGATTGCGGTGGGTGTAGAATATGGGCTGGCTGTGGATTGCGGTGGTTGTAGAATATGGGCTGGCTTTGGATTGTGGTGGTTGTACAATATGGGCTGGCTGTGGATTGCGGTGGGTGTAGAATATGGGCTGGCTGTGGATTGTGGTGGGTGTGGATTGTGGTGGCGGTGTGCAAAATGGTTAAGAGGCCGCTGGCAGTGCGGCTGCAGGGAGTTTAGCCGAGGTCATCAAATCGAATTCGCACAAGTAGATAGGAATAGTGGATCGAAAGCATTCTAGAAATCAAGGATCATTAGAAGTACAGAGACGCAAATTTTGAAATGGGATGCTCCAAAACTTTTCAAGAAGCGACGTGCCCCGTTCAAGTTGCCCGTGACTGTTAGCCACAGGAATTTCGGTATACCAGTCCAGCGCTATACACGAACGTGTTAAGCTATATTCGAAGCCTCAGCCGAAACCGCAGGCGCAGCCTTTGTGGCATCGCAGCTCCGGCTCGAGCATCTTTTCTTTCTTCTGAAACGTGAACCAGCACCTGGCGTTGACAAAGGTCAGCAGGTCGTGGAAGGTTTTCACTTTGAACTTCTCCTGCGCCTCGGGACTCATGCGGGCCCGGAGACCCGCCGGCAGGCCGATGATCAGCGGGCCGAGCTGGGCGGCGAACCGGCGCAGCGCGTTGCGCTCGACCTCCGGTTGGATGACGCCCTTGGCCTCCTTGTGGCTGATGCCGGACTTGAGGCGGAGCCGCCACACCCGCTTGTAGATGTAGTAATTGATGCTGTAGGTAATGTTGCGCATCACGAAGCGGAGCGTGTTGCTTCTGGCTGGCTGCATCCCCATAAGTTCCTTGCGAACCTGCAGCATGCGTTGGCGGAGTGGCAAGTTAATACAGCGGGTGCTTTCAGAGCGTATTTGTTTGCCTGACCTTGAAGAAGCCATACAGATATGGGAGGTGCGGCTTAATGTACACCAGTGTGACCTTGAAAGAATGCCACGCAGAGATAGGGTTATGCGGTTTAGTGCGCATCAGTGTGACCTTGAGAGAATGCCACGCAGAGATTGGGTTATGCGGCTCAATGTACATCCGCGTGACCTTGAGAGAATGACACGCAGAGATTGGGTTGTGCGGCTTAATGTACGAGCGTACATCAGTATCACCTTGACAACGTGTAAAAGTTAATGAGCAAAGATTGTATACGTATTTTTTCTGGCTCTGTACACGATCCGGAAGTTTAGCACAGACAAAACTGGGCATAAATACTCGTAGCTGCCAATCTAGCTATGAAATTATTAATTATAAAAGTTTAATTTGGTGCCTCCTGTTGAATTATTAAAACTATACTACAAATGAGCGCTTCCTCATCTTAATAAATCATATCTCGAGTGGCTATGTTATATGATGATAAGCAGAATCTTCACCTAAGGGAGCCATAAGATTCTCCTGGGGAATTTCCTGCCCAGTGAGCAAAGAAACAAGATCTCTGGCATGGTTCGATTTACTCAGCTGCTCCAGCAACATCAGATTTGTAGCTCTCTTAATCTAAAGAAAATTTTTATGCAAAGCTTAAAATATGGATTCTGAGCCTTGCTAATCACTGGATCTACGAGATCTACTTTTCTGCTCTAATTCTGCTCGATATGCATGGACTTCTGAAGAATGTTTGGACTGCTAGAGACTCAAAGCTTCCATGCAATGGATAGGTTGATATGTTAAAGTGCATGTACATTATTTACTAATTCTAGCAGCATGCCCGACATTCAGATGAACTGCGGCCATCAGTATTGCGAGTAGGCAGGCATCTCTTTGAAACTCTCTGCAGACCAGAAGGGAGTATGCGCAGAATACACGTAGGAAATCGATGAGGATTAGGCGGGGGAGTGCACTCTCAGACTCCCCGCAGGGATAACCCGGGGGCGGGTCTCAGCAGGGGGCCTGTACGCTCCCATTAGAAATGCTTATTGTCTCCCTGAGCCATTGTTTCAGGGGAATCTATTGCTTCACTGAGACTGATGGAGCATCGCCTAGAGGATCTGTGCCCAACCCAGAGCTCTTCTCGGCCTCTCTTCTCCGCTTGCTGCAGGGAAGATATTCGTCACCTTAGCGATCGCCCACTCAGAGAGCCTAGCAACCATGGCTGAACGAGTCCTGCTCCCAGCGGCAGCTCACTAATTCTCAGGTGCACGTGGGGAGAAAATACAGTAAGAAATGCGAGCTGATGGGATCGCAGCCTGCATGCAAAATCCCCCTGTCTGTTGCTAAGCCAAAAATTTATCTGTTTTTACTTCAACCTGCGCCAATCCGCGGCTGTAAATCTATGAGTTATGAAACCAAATAATTGATAATCAAATCCAGTTAGAGAATTCCTGTCTTTGTTGGATTCGTTTTGAGTATTACACAACGTAATCGCTTCGTTGTCTGTCTGTCTGTCTGTCTGTCTGTCTGTCTGTCTGTCTGTCTGTCTGTCTGTCTGTCTTAGTGTCTGTCTGTCTGTCTGTGTGTGTGTGTGTGTCTGTCTGTCTCTCTGTCTGTCTGTCTGTCTGTCTGTCTGTCTGTTTGTCTCTCTGTCTGTCTGTCTCTGTCTGTCTGTCTGTCTGTCTGTCTGTCTGTCTGTCTGTCTGTCTGTCTGTCTGTCTGTCTGTCTGTCTGTCTGTCTGTCTGTCCCAGCTCACTCCTCACCTGCGCTCGCAGTCTGTTCTTGGCCTGGACCTCCTCCGCCCGGCCCTTCGCGCCGTCGCCTCCTTCGTCATCGTGGTACAGCCGCCCCAGCCGGCGGATGACCTCGTCAAAGTCCTGGGCCTCAACAGACACAAAGCGCTGCACGTCATCGATGAGGCGCTCCAGCTGCACGGAGCGGTGCATCATCAGCTGCGCGTACTCGCCCGACTGCAGCAGCTCCGCCAACCGGTCCGACATGCTGAACAGCGGCTCCTCCATCCTCCTCAGGTACTCCCTCATCAGCTCCATCAGCTCCTGGGCGGACAGCTCGTCCAGAATCCGAGCCACCGCTGGGCCCTGCTGAGCGGCGTACACCTCGTCGGCCGCCCGCTGGATCCTGGCGTCGTCGACCTCGCCTGGCGCCTCGACGAACGTGTCGCCCTCCTTGATTTCCTGGTCGAACTTCTCTCGCAGCTTGGAAACCACGGAGCCAATGAAGCTGGGCACCGGAGTCCACACCTCCTCGGGGCTGTCCTGGTTCATTGGCGACACGATGAGGTACTTTTCGAAGTTCTTCGTCGGCAGCTTGGCCAACTCGTCGTAGGTGATGACGCGCTGTCGCGTTGCAGTCGCCATGACAACGGAGTCGAATTAATCCTTAATTCGTTTCTCAACTAGCTGGTTGGTTTTTTGTTTTTCTGTCACCTGCTGGCTCCGTATCTGGGGGCAGGCCCTCTAAGTCTCTTACTCAAGCTCTTGAGCACTTTAATAACTGGCTGCTTGGCGGGCAGGCGGTCTGAACAATGCGGGGAAAATTCAATGGAGTATTTAGAGGCAGAGAGAGAGGAGAGAGACAAGACAGTTTGGCTGCATGGAGACAGAGTTGAGACAGTTGCGGGGCGGCTGACTGAGAGCTGCCGGGCGGGGGCCTCCCAGAGGCGCTGCTGGCAACAGACTCAGCACCTATTGGAGCAGATGTAGGGGGGGGGGGCAAGCAGGGGCTGCAGCCTCCGACAAAAAAATAACCGGGCCAAGCGATTATGGCGCTGCAGAGCCGTGGGGTTGGGTCAGAAAAAGAGAAACACAGAAATGATGAATAGAATGCGAGAGAGAATAGCTGCTGCGCCACCTGTTGAACTGATGGTCGGCGTAAGGGGTTGGTGCTGAGCTGCTCTGAGACAGACGGGCGGTTGAGGGGCCAGGGTGAGACCTCACAATGGTTGTAACAGCCACCCAGAGGGCGAGGTGAAGTGTCACAAGCTGACTGTTAGGCATGCAGATTTTTTGCCAGTACGAGCGTAGAGCCCAGAAACAAGTGCGTTGGCTGAAGGTGGCCTCAGGCAGATCTTTCGTAGCTGGATGATGGCAGTGAATAGTCTGACTACTACTACTACTACTACTACTACTACTACTACTACTACTACTGCTACTACTACTAATACTACTAATACTACTACTACTAGTACTACTACTACTACTACTACTACTACTACAGCTACTGCTAATACTACTACTACTACTACTACTACTACTACTACTACTACTACTACTACTACTACTACTACTACTACTACTACTAGTACTACTACTACTACTGCTACTGCTACTACTACTACTACTACTACTACTACTGCTACTGCTAATACTACTACTACTACTACTACTACTACTACTACTACTACTACTACTACTACTACTACTACTACTACTAGTACTACTACTACTACTGCTACTGCTACTACTACTACTACTACTACTACTACTACTACTACTGCTACTACTACTACTACTACTACTACTACTACTACTACTACTACTACTACTACTACTACTACTACTACTACTACTACTACTACTACTACTACTACTACTACTACTACTCAAACTATAAAAAATGAATTACATACCAAACGTAGCCGACTTGAGACAAAATTGATCCAACTGAATCAACTATCAGCGTTTAGCCGTGGGAGGATGTGGCACATGCCAGAACCAGTTGAGAATGAGCCTTAATCCAGCCTATTATCGACGCAAAACCTTCTCTAAGAAAGAAGCGAAATTACCAAATAATAATTAAGACAGCTGACTCGCCCGAGGAGAAATTCAAGCCGAAAGACAAGGGAGGAGGATCGATTAAATCCAGGTACAAGCGGAGCCCAATTCCAAATCGAGTTTTCCATGTGCAGGGGACTAAGGTGCTGAAATTAATTGTGTCTTGGCAAATTTCGAGTGTTCAATACAATTCTTAGGTAAATAGCAATTGGCGTGTTTCAGCGGCTTGTTGACGTCTAGTTTAGAGTTCTCAATCCTAGATAGCAACATCACTGATGAAGGCATAGAATGGATTGCTAATCTAGCCAACATCACTGATGAAGGAATAGAATGGATTGCTAATCTAGCCAACATCGCTGATGAAGGAATAGAATGGATTGCTAATCTAGCCAACATCACTGATGAAGGAATAGAATGGATTGCTAATCTAGCCCACGTCACTGATGAAGGAATAGAATGGATTGCTAATCTAGCCAACATCACTGATGAAGGAATAGAATGGATTGCTAATCTAGCCAACATCGCTGATGAAGGAATAGAATGGATTGCTAATCTAGCCAACATCGCTGATGAAGGAATAGAATGGATTGCTAATCTAGCCAACATCACTGATGAAGGAATAGAATGAATTGCTAATCAAGCCAACATCATGAATGATGAGAATGGAATGGATTGCTAATCTAGCCAAAAACTAGTCTAGCAAGCAAGTCTTGGAAAGTCACCCAACTCAACAATGTAGCTTTGCTTTTTTTTAGCTAAGCCTTAGAATAATTAATTGGATTAAGAGTTGCATAAAGACTAGACCGGTAAATGTCTTGTACACAGATAAAAATAGTAAAGGTACATGGCGACATTCTTTTCACTTTACAAAAGCAGCAATGCAAGTGATTCCTGAAAGAGTTTGCATTCCTAAAAAAGAAATCATTCCTTGGAAGCAGAAATCCCCAAAACTGCATTGCTGGGGAAGAGCAGAAGAGAAAGCAAAACGCATAGTTTCTGAGTTCTGCATTGCTTTTTTATGCATCATCAATTCAGAGGATGCTGATGAGGCTTGAGTTCACACGGGCTGGAGTGCGGAGCCGCCCAGATGAGTGGCGGAGTTAGGGCGCTGCAGCTTCAGCAAATGCTTCATCAATTGCCTGGCTCCGAAATTAATATTGAAGCTCTGCATATGCCGTGTGCTCACCCAATTCTTTGCTGGCTCCCGGGAGTGCTCAGGCTGAAAGAAAGTAACGTTGACAGACTCAGGCACTGACAGTCACTGGCAATCACTGACACATTCACTGATACAGCCACTGACACATTCACTGATACAGCCACTGACAGTCACTGACACATTCACTGATACAGCCACTGACAGTCACTGACACCTGACACTGGCACAATCCCTGACCCAGGCACTGACACAGTCACTTGCACTTGTCACTGGCACCTGGCACTGACACAGTCACTGGCACTTGTCACTGGCACCTGGCACTGACACAGTCACTGGCACAGTCACTGGCACAGTCACTGACACAGTCACTGGCACAGTCACTGGCACAGTCACTGACACAGTCACTGACACAGTCACTGGCACAGTCACTGACACAGTCACTGGCACCTGGCACTGACAGTCACTGGCACAGTCACTGACACTGACACACGCACAGGCTTTGTCAGTCACTGACACACTCATTAGTGCTAACAATAAGACAGCCGCAAAAGAAGCTGGCGAAGACTCAAACACGCAGCTTCTGAAGTGGCACTTCAAGCTGAAAGTTACAAACAGCATCTCAAGCACCGCAGGTGTCAAACGCCTACGCGCACCTCCAGTATGCGAGTGAATGCGCCAGGATTTGAAACGAGAGTCACCTGCAGCAGGTTGCAAGTGTTCGCTGCCATCGCGGTTGTCGCTAGCCGCAGAACACAGCTTTCCCTCATTAAAATCGGAGCGCAGGTTTCCAAGAAAGCGACGCTCGCTCCCTCCTGCCCCTCTGCCCAATGATGGAGCGGCCCCGCCTACGCGGCTGAGTCGGCTATAAGACTGCCTGCCATCTTCCCCTGTCTTAAAGGGCCCTCTTCTCTCCCTGACAACTCCTCACCGGCTCCCCTGTCAAGCCGCAGACTTCATTGCAGCAGTTCGAAGTTCCATTCTTGTTTCCGGTAGGTGACTTGAATTTTGCAGAAAAAAGTCCAGGAAAGTCAAAAGTTGTTACTGTTGTCAGTTTCAGCTGCAGCTAGAAGAAGATTCGAACAAAACCGATCGAGTCCCGAGTTCAGAGATGCCGAAAGACAGGCGAATCGCTCTCATCTGCTCTCTGCTGTTGCTCATGGCTGCAGCTGCCTTTGCTGCTCCTAGTAGCAGCAGGAAGGTCAAGACCGAGGTGCACAAGCCCGCTGAGCAGCAGCACCAGCAGAAGCAGGACCAGTTGTTCTCCGAGCTCCAGTTCGAGCAGCTGTGGCTGGAGTTCCTTCGCCGCATGCAGGAGCGGCCGCCCATCCGCCAGGTGATGCCAGAGCAGCCGGTGCCGGTGGAGCTCGACCCTCAGTTCGTCACGGACTTGCTCATGACGTCGCCAAGGCACCGAGCCGAACTGCTGGAGCAGTGAATCGTCACGCGCCTGCGGAACTCACTGAACTGGATGACGGACTTCAGCAGCTGTGCAGCGAATATCAACTAATTATAACTTGGCTCTGAGTAGGAAGCATTCCGACAACTGAGTAAACAAATAAAAAACCGCAAATTATCATTGAGAAAATGAATTCAACTCTGCTACTTTCTTTGCAATAGATACTACTAAGACTGATCAGTTTATTAGTAGTATTGTATGGAAGTTAAATTCGAGACATTGATCGAATGTTTTTACACTAATTGCGCAAAATATAGCAGACATGCGCTTTTAAACTACTGAGAAAATTTTAATGCGGCTGCTGGCTGCATATGAGGGAGGGAGGGAGGGAGTGCTACACGATACAGTCAGTGAGTGAGTCAGCAAGTGGTTAAAGTGATTCAGACAGTGAAACACTGAGAAAGCTAGATACTTGGATTAGTTAAAAAATGGAATCGAAACCAAAACTAAACCCCAGCTGGGTGTACAGTGGCCCTGACTTTCTGATCGCCAGGCCAAGGACCAAACGAGAAGTTACGTTGCGTCAGGCATGTACATGTACACCCCCTGTGCCCTTGGGGTTGGCCCTCATGGGGGTAGTAGTAGTAGTAGTAGTAGTAGTAGTAGTAGTAGTAGTAGTAGTAGTTAGTAGTAATAATAATAATAGTAGTAGTAGTAGTAGTAGTAGTAGTAGTAGTTAGTAGTAATAATAATAATAGTAGTAGTAGTAGTAGTTAGTAGTAATAATAATAATAATAGTAGTAGTAGTAGTAGTAGTAGTAGTAGTAGTAGTAGTAGTAGTTAGTAGTAATAATAATAGTAGTAGTAGTAGTTAGTAGTAATAATAATAATAGTAGTAGTAGTAGTAGTTAGTAGTAATAATAATAATAGTAGTAGTAGTAGTAGTTAGTAGTAATAATAATAATAGTAGTAGTAGTAGTAGTAGTAGTAGTAGTAGTAGTAGTAGTAGTAGTAGTAGTAGTAGTAGTAGTAGTAGTAGTAGTAGTAGTAGTAGTAGTAGTAGTAGTACTAGTAGTAGTAGTAGTAGTAGTAGTAGTAGCAGTAGTAGTAGTAGTTAGTAGTAATAGTAGTAGTAGTAGTAGTAGTAGTAGTAGTAGTAGTAGTAGTAGTAGTAGTATTGTAGTAGTAGTAGTTAGTAGTAATAATAATAGTAGTAGTAGTAATAGTAGTAGTAGTAGTAGTAGTAGTAGTAGTAGTTGTAGTAGTAGCAGTAGTAGTAGCAGTAGTAGTAGTTTTGTTAGTAGTAATAGTAGTAGTAGTAGTGGTAGTAGTAGTATTGTAGTAGTAGTAGTTAGTAGTAGTAATAGTAGTAGTAGTAGTAGTAGTAGTAGTAGTAGTAGTAGTTGTTGTAGTAGTAGTAGTAGTAGTAGTAGTATTGTAGTAGTAGTAGTTAGTAGTAGTAATAGTAGTAGTAGTAGTAGTAGTAGTAGTAGTAGTAGTAGTAGTAGTTAGTAGTAATAATAGTAGTAGTAGTAGTAGTAGTAGTAGTAGTAGTAGTAGTAGTAGTAGTAGTATCGCTGATTGACTCAGCAAACACTTTAAAGTACCCTGGGTATTTGCAAAAAAACTCAGTCAATTGTTTGGTTGCAGTGAAATGATAGACTGCCGGAGTTATGGTGACATTATGAAAAATGTATTCTATAACAAAATGAACGCCTACAGTTTAGCTGGCTCGTGCAGTTTCATTGTATTGGATTTGTACAGCAGTGCGGGAGTAATTGCTGAACGAAAACGAATTAGAAGGCTATTAAAACTGGTCTTACTAGTACATCACATTCGTATTGAACAAAATCCGGATAAAAATAGGGCAAGGATTCTCTATTTTTGGTCTTAAAAATTGTTTAATTTGAATAGTTCTTTACCTGAAAATATCGTGGACGTGAATGTAAAAATATTTTCAAGCAAAAGATACCTGATAAGCTTTCAAAAACAAAGCATGCTAACTAGTGCCGGCTTCTTGTCTAATTCATAAAAAATATTTTGAGTCAGCTATAGAGAGTAGCACAATGTCAATCAGTCAGACTTGTCTATTTCCTACTTTCATCAACTGCATGTAGTTGAGGCCATTTGCCCCCAGCCTGATCCTGAACTGGTTCTGGCCGTGCAGGCCCCTCTGTCGATTCAGCGACACGCTGACCCGGCGGTCTCCTGGCGACAGGCGCAGGAAGCCCACAGCCAAGCAGGTTAGCGGCGACTCGGAGTTCATCGCCCTGCCAGCAATGGCGACTCTGCCGTCGAGGTTGACTCGGCACTCAAGATTGACCGGAGAGCTGCCGTTGTGGTTCTGAGCCGTCAGCTGGAGCACTGCCTGGTACAGTCCGGGGCTCAGGATCCGTAGCCCGAACGAGCTGTCATTTAGCAGGACAAAATTGGGTGCTGCAGGCCCACCGTCTGAGGTCCATGGTCCCACCAAGACATTGTTGGTGCCCTCTGGAATCGGAGGCGAAAGGTAAATGTCGTTGGGGCTTGCACTCGGTTGACTGCGAATATTCAGCAAGCTCACCTCTGCTAGTGATCTTCCCTGCTCCCCAGCAGAGAGTTCCGCTGTAGTTTGATGAGCACAGGGGCAGACCCTTGTGCGTCAGTCGGAGCAGAATTGACTGAAAAAGCGGACGGGGGAGCCTCTGCAGCCAAGGACTTCTCGAAGAGAAAGAATACTCACAAAAATACTCACATTGGCCGAGTCATGACCGCTGCTGGCTTCAGCTGTGGCCGCTTGAGTGGCTCCTCCAGCGATGGCCAGAGCGCCCAGGACGCAGGCGGCCACGGCGACCGCCGCTAGCAGCAGCCGCGGATGACGGCGCGTCTCGGCGGCCGGTTTTGTACCGGCGGCGGGCACCGCGGACGGCTCCGACGGCTGCTGACGCTCAGCGTGTCCAGCCTCCAGAAGAAGCGATTGAGCCTGGTGGGACATTGTTGCTTTGAAGAGAAGATGTTTATTTCGCTGTCTTTGCAAGTATGCTTCTGCTTTGCAAGCAATTTTTGGTTGAATTTTTTTTAGTCGAAGCTGTCGCCTCTTTTATAGAGTTTGGCGAACTGCTTTGCTTCCCTCAACAGCCAACGGATGCCGAGGGGACGTTCCATTGTGTGCCAAATCTTGTTGCAACAAAAATAGAATCCAGCTCGAGCTAAACTGGGAAGTCTGTGCCGGGCCAGGCTGCAGAAGAATAGCCAGGCTCGAGGCAAGTTCGCGAGTCCAATTGTGCGCCGATGGGTAAATTTAGCAGCTGTCTGTTGGCGAGACTCTGCACAGCGCAGCCTGCGGACAGCCACTGATTCTATTTTTAGAAACAGTCGTTATTATCTTTAGCAGTTGGCAGTTTTCGAATTTCCTGTTAGTTCTTTTCAACACTTTTAGAAATATGATTGCGCCACATCTGACGGAATGAAGGCGAAGGTTTCTGGCATCGATGGACTTGAAAATAGTTTACTTTAGAAAGAAATTAACTCGCGAATATCGGATAGTTGCTGATAATATATTGATATGTTGCTATCGTATATCGTCTATTAATAGCTCGTGTTTAATATCGTCTACATAGATCATTCTTTGATACTTTGTATGCTCTTGATAGGCTGGTCTATACTCAGCAACATCGAAAAGTCGCCATCACAGAAGATTCCATTGATGGTGGCCACTTTTGAGAGTGCAGGTAAAGTCTCTCAGTGTTTGCGAGTGACGCAACTCAGCTACGCTGTGGCAGACTTGAGTTGAGGAATGAAGTGGGAATGGGGGAAGCGGTGTGCGAGGGTTGGACGGATTAAAGCAACCCCTCAGTTTTTTCTCGTATCTTTTATTTCAGAATAGTCCAAGATAAATTGCTCACTGGCGCAGAGAGTGCATGACGACTTTTCCAATATTGCTGAGTATATTGATAAACTGAGAGATTACTATAGTTGATATATTGATAAACTGAGAGATTACTATAGTTGATATATTGATAAACTGAGAGATTAATATAGTTGATATGTTGATAAACTGAGAGATTACTATAGTTGATATGATGATAAACTGAGAGATTACTATAGTTGATATGTTGATAAACTGAGAGATTACTATAGTTGATATATTGATAAACTGAGAGATTACTATAGTTGATATATTGATAAACTGAGAGATTACTATAGTTGATATATTGATAAACTGAGAGATTACTATAGTTGATATATTGATAAACTGAGAGATTACTATAGTTGATATATTGATAAACTGAGTGATTACTATAGTTGATATATTGATAAACTGAGAGATTACTATAGTTGATATATTGATAAACTGAGAGATTACTATAGTTGATATATTGATAAACTGAGAGATTACTATAGTTGATATATTGATAAACTGAGAGATTACTATAGTTGATATATTGATAAACTGAGAGATTACTATAGTTGATATATTGATAAACTGAGAGATTACTATAGTTGATATATTGATAAACTGAGAGATTACTATAGTTGATATATTGATAAACTGAGAGATTACTATAGTTGATATATTGATAAACTGAGAGATTACTATAGTTGATATATTGATAAACTGAGAGATTACTATAGTTGATATATTGATAAACTGAGAGATTACTATAGTTGATATATTGATAAACTGAGTGATTAATAGTTGTTTTATTGATAAATTCAATAAAAGAAGCGTCAGGTCACAAAAAAGAAGAGTCAAGAAAACATAAAACACAAAAGAAGCGTCATGTCGAACATAGAAGATTCATTTGGGAATTGCTACAATGTCAAGACTTGGGGAGAATTTCTGAAATGTCCAGGCTTTAGGGTTAGGGGGAATTTGCTGAGATTTCAAGGCTTACAGGGCGGAATTGTTGAAAGGTCAAGGCTCACGGGAGAGTAGCCTAAACATAAAAAAGCGTCGCGGCAAATATGAAAGAAGCGTCATGTAGTTTTAGGGAGAATTGCTGAGATGTCAAGACTTGGGGGGGGGGGAATTGCTTAGATGTCAAGGCTGAGGTCAGAAGCTACATGTAGTTTATTCAAAAATTTGTATTACATTCTTTGTTGGCTCGCCAACGGGGGGGGGCGCTGGTTGCTAGTCAGCTTTCTACTATTTTTAACACCTTTAAAAACAGTTGAAACTTCAATAAAATCAAGTCAATTTAAGGTGTACTTAAAGTCAAATTTATTTTCAACAGCAGAATATCATGAGGCATTGCAGTTCTGTAACAGAAACTCTGAATATTGGAATTCTCCGAACACTCCGTCTGAAATGCAGCAGACAAAAACTTTGCATGCCAGAATAAATGAAAATTTTCTGTTCTAAGAAGACGAGTTTGCGATCAGAAAGGTGAGGTAGGTTCTGTAGCCTAATTGGCAAGGCGAGACGCGGTCAGCGGCCGAGTCGGGTCACCTGAAAATGGTTCATTGCCGGCCGTCTGGCACCAATGGAAAGCCGGTTCTGCCCATTGACGCTCTCATCGTACCTCAGCGACACCCAGATCCTGTCGCCGGCTTCCAGCCTGAACACACCGACTGTGGTGCAGGTGAGAGGAGCGCCCGTGCTCGGTGATTTCACCACTGACACGGCGGTGCCATTGACTCTGAGCGCGCACTCGACAATCCTGTGCGCGTTGTCGGCGGCCGGCAGTTGAGCCAGCAGCTGAGAGGTCACGTGGTACAGCCCTCCCAGCAGCACCTCCAGGGCAAAGTCCCCATCGATCAGAGCGAAGGCGCGCCTCGCAAAAGAATCGCCGCTACTGACGGGCGCCCACGGGCCCACGGTGATGTCGTTGTCTTCATCTGCAAGAACAACAGAGCCCGTCAGTCCAACAACCGCATATCTGAGTGAGTGGCAGTGCTGCTTACCTCTGCTATGGACAATGCCTTTCTGGTTGCAGAGGCTCCCATTGAAGCCGCCCCGGAGACATGGAGGCAGCCGCTCGTAGGCGATTCGAAGCGACACCTGCAATGAAAAGCCGGGGGTTGCTGAGTGTTGGACAGTCTGCGAGGCATCCTGAAAATAAGAATGCCACTATGCTCTTTGCTCACCATTGGAACCGCAGGCTCACAGCTCAAGCCAGAGCAGTCCGCAGGCTGTGGCGGCTGCTGCAGTTTGGTCAGGCCAGCAACCGCAGCCACCGAGCAGAAGATGAAGCAGGCCGCCATCACGCCAATTTTCGAGAGACTTTGCTGGGACTTGGCGACTCTGCGAGCTGCAGTCGGTGGCTCAGTTGGCACCGAAGTGCTGCCAGCTTCGACTGCAATCAACGACTCGCTTGGAGAAGACATTCTGCAGCTTTGGTGGCGCTGTTTGCTGTGTTTCTTGCAAGATGGCGAGAGATCAGAAGATGACTTGAGATGTCTGAGCAAATTTACAGCTTGCCTCGAATTTCTTATAAAATTCTACAACGAGGTAATAAAAACGTAAGCATCGAAAGTATTTTTTTCGTGCTAAGGTTGCCACGGAATTCCCCTGCGAGAGCGAGAGTTGAGTACAGCACAGACAATGGAGCAAGTCTTCCGATGCACACTTGCTGAAATTACCGCTTTTGAAAGTGGAACGTTAGCGTGATGGGGAACGTCATTCGCGATTGAAGTTTTACGTCACACCAGTCATTGCCGTTTTGAGGCTCTTCAGGTATCATAAAGATTACATCATTGATCTATTTACGATACTCATTTTTGTATCATAGTTCTGCAACGAAGTTCTGCAACAGGTGACCATTTTCACGAATGCACTTGAAACGGAAAGAAGTTTATAGAAATGATTGTTAAATAATGAGACAGGACTAAAAACACCAGCTGTTTTCGAAATTGACCCTCAAAAGTACGTACAAAACCCTCGAGAAAAATTATTATTTATTGCTCGGTTTCAGTAAATCTCGCTTTGATTTTACATTTTTATTACACTTCGTTATTGATTATCTATTGACAGTTCCAACTCAGTGTCTTGCTCGCTTGAAGAGTGCCTTAATGCTTTCGCAGTCACCAAGCAGACGTACAAATTTTAAAATTTCATAAACTTTGTAGAGAGTGAAACCGAAGGCAAAGACAGATCAGTGCTTGAAAACTCTTAGTCTCATTTCCCGTTGGGCTCCGTTCTGGGCTCCGCTCCCGTCTTGGTGATCAACTCCCGCGTCAAGCGCTGGGCTGACTCCCAGCATCTCCGCAGGCAATCCCGTGCTGCCATCCCCTGCCCCTCCCGCCTCCTGCGCAGAGCCCAACCGCAGGGATCTTAGAGCAGTCAGCATGGCCCTCTCCGGTGCTATACTTTCGGGATATCCGTGTCTTGTGTCATCCGCCCAGATAGTATAAGTACTTTCTGATCTCCCCTGGATATTTTTCAAGCATCTTAATGTATCCGGTCCGGATATCCCAAGCTGCGTTGCCCGGGACTGGAGAGCGCAAGGCAGAGTCACATTTATCTTGCAATCTCTGGCCGGAGACTGCAAACGCACGGAGATTGCAAAGCCTAACACCGGTACCTCAGGGACGAGGGGAGAGCTGAGTTCTTCCCCAACGCCGGTGAGGAGGACCGCGAGCCGCCGGGTTCTCCTGAGCGACATCACTTCGTTATTGGTCACCAGAGGCTAGCGGAATGGGTGGTCTCCTCCGCCTCCACTCTGCATCTGCATCTCGTGATCGCGTATTTCTAGAGTCACTTAATTCACGAGAAATATATATCATGAATGCAATGCTACTGCAATGCTATTGAACCCCTCATTTAATCACTCGATTGGCGTTTAATGCGCTCAGAATCGGCTTAACACTCGTGCCTTTGCCACAGTCGCACTCGTTTTCGTGCTGGAATATATTCTTGTTGGATCAATTAGAGTGGAAGGGAGGTGCAGCGGGAAGCGGGGTAAGGGGACGCAGTCCCCTTGCTGGGGGGGGTCCCACATGAAAAAAAAACATTTACCATAGACAAAAACTGTTTCAACAGAATTCACGAGGATTTTTACCACAGACGAAAGCATTGTCGGCTGATTTTCCATGCAAGAATGGCATTCTTGCACTCTTTTGCGTGCAGGAATGGATGTCTATGGTAAAATCTCACTGAAAAAGCATTAGGCGCAGAAATGCATTCCTGCACGATGAATCATTCGACAATGGGATTCCTTCACGGGAATCATTCAATCCTGCACGCCGAATAAAAAAAGAAGAAGAATGGCTGGAGTTAGTTACGTAGTGATAATAGTGTTTGTTATTTAGAAAATTGAAATCAAACATGGCCACTCTGAGTGACAAAAATTTGGTTGGTCCATTGATAGACCTGCGCTACGTGTCTGTGTAAGTGACGGGGCACAAGGTAAGCTGAAAACCGTTACACTGTGTGTACACAACGTAGCAAAGCTTGTACATTGTATCTGATAGAATTATTCTTACGTTTATGTGAAAATTTCTATCGAAGTGAACGAAAACGAAGAGACACTATAATGGCGGGCATGAGTGGACAATTGACTATTGCTCTTGACGGAACTGGCTCTGAGACTTCATCGGTCGGCATTCGGAGTGCGGCCCAGTCTGAAGTGCTGTGAACAAGTGAGCCGACTACGTCGGCGTCAACAAAGAAGATGAGGATCATCGCTGATGGGGATTCCAACGTGGTGCAGTTCGTTTTCGAGTAGATAAGGATTGAAATTGATCTACGAGCTATTGTTCTTGGAAAGGAAACTATGTCTGTTTGAGTGTTCCATTGCTTTAATACGTTAATGTTGTTACTCATTTTTTGTCAATATTTCTCATTTTTTGTCACTTGTTTGTTCTTATTGAAATACAATTCAGTCTATTACCGTGCAGGAATGAAAATGCATTCCTGCACTGTAAGCATTAACATTTTAAATGAAGATTTACCATAGACAAAAGCATTTCCGCACGCTTAAATGCATTTCTGCACATAGAATCAAACAAGAAAAAATCAATCCTTCACTTTATTTTTTGTTGTCTTTTCAATTTCTGAAAATACATTTCAATCCTGCACCTATGATGCATTAGACTTAAAGATGATTTTGCCATAGACAAAATCATCGTCGGCTGATTTTCCATGCAAGAATGGCATTCTTGCACTCTTTTGCGTGCAGGAATGGATGTCTATGGTAAAATCTCACTGAAAAAGCATTAGGCGCAGAAATGCATTCCTGCACGGTTTTGTGCATTCCTGCACGATGAATCATCCGACAATGGGATTCCTTCACGTTCACTCGTGCGTGAAGGACATCGTGAAATCGTGCGCTAGCGCGCACTCGTGCAGATGTCATTCCCGCACTCGTGACCGTGCAGGAATCATTCAATTCTGTACGCGTGAGTGTGCAAGATCAGCAATAAGAATGATAAAAATAACCAACTTGTGCAACCCTCTTGCCAATGCAATTCTTGTACGCTCAGCAATGTGCGTTCGTCGGTGCTCTCGGGCAATCCTCGAGTAGCATGCATGAAGCAGAGAGATTTGACTGTAGTAAAATATTCTGTATCGTTATCTCACATAAAGTTTTGTTATATTTTTGGGGCCAATTTAAATAAAACAAATTTGCGGGCTATTTGAAACAAATATGTATTCTGCATGTAGAAACATCATGAGGATTTCTAGCAACGTATTATGCTTGGATAATCTCTAAGAATTGCAACAAGGCATCCGGCGTGAGTGATTAGTTAATTCGGCTTTTTTGTCAAGGCCCGATTCGGGTCACCTGGAAGAAGTTGAGTCGTTTGCGGTACACGTAGATCTGGAAGTCGTCGCTGTACTGGACGCTGTCCAGACGGAGCAGGGCCACCTGGATCTGCTCCCCTGCCGTGAGTCGCAGCACGCCCACCGTCAGACAGGTGAGCGGGTGCTCCGCGCTCAGCACTCTGCCAGCGGTGACCACCTTGTCTTGGACTCTCAGGGCGCATTCCATTGTCCTGGCGGCGAACTTGCCCGGCAGCCGCACCAGCAGCTGGGCGGTCACGTGATAGAGCCCGGACTGCAGCACCTTCAGCGCCGAGCTGTTGTCGGCCAGCTCGAATGTGTCGCCTGGCCATTTCTTAACAGAGGTTGGCGTCGGCGCCCAGGGGCCCACGACAATACGAGTGCTCGGATTCCATTCTGTCTCTGCAATTGAAGAATCATTGATTCTGTTAGTTTGTCTGTGCTAAATGGATTTTTCAAAGTTTTCAAACAATGAGAAGGACATGCTGCAGCTTACTAATAATAGTAATAATAATATTGATAATAATAATTATTGATTACACCTGCCCCAATTGGACTAGATGTGCAACCGACAGCTCAACCGCAGCTATTGCGCGGCGCTTCTGAAGGCTGCGTACGGCTGTTCAGTCCAAGAACTGGGGGGGGGGGTCGCCACACACACCTTGAATTACCCCAGCTAATGCTGGCACCCATTTTACACCTGGGTGAACTGAAGCAATGCAGAGTTAAGTGTCTTGCTCAATGACACAAATTGTTCCAGTGGGATCGGGAATCGAACCCCCGACCTTCAAGTCGTGAAACCGACGCTCTGACCACTAGGCTACAACCCCCTAGTAGCAAGCATGTACCTCAATTCCAAAAAGCCCACTTTCTACTAGCCCACTACCCAGGTCCAAAATTGATAAGGGATCAGAGTGGCAAAAGAGACGTCAATTGGTCGCTAACCTCTGCCGATGATGAAGGGCAGGGGTGGTTTCTCTGAGTGCAGTTCGGCTCGCAAAGACTTCCATTCGGGTCTCCGAGCACGAAGGCAGGCTGGCGTAGTTTAGTTCGAGCGAAACCTGCGGAAGAAGCGGATAAAATGACTTTCTTACTATATTTGTTGAAATCTGACACAGCAAAGGCATCCCCCAAATCTCCGAGGGCCGCAGCCCAGTGGTTTGATGTCACATTAATTTGGGGCTGAATTGGAATCTCGGCTTGGCTCTGCTCGTGCAATTAACGCCCTAGGGGGCCAACCCAGGCCTAACGATAAATAAGTCAGGGGCAATGTGTGACAATGTTGCTTAAAGTGCCTGAATTCCAAATTTCCTATGTAAGAAAGCAAAGAGGCTGGTCACCATTTTCGATGCAGCCGGAGCCGCAGCCACCAGACTGAGGACCGCAGTCATCACCAGAACGCTCCTGATTGTGTCGAGCAGAATGCTGGGCATTTTGACTGTTTGATCAATCAAATTTTCTAGCTGAACTATTTTTCTTTAGTAGTAGAGAATACTAAAAAACGGATATTCATGTCACAGTTGAAACCATTTCGCGGCTGTTATTTATAATTCATCGTCGCACATCCGGTTGCGCCAGCCTCGCCCTGGGTTATAAAATTAGCAACAAGTCAGAAATTCGCCTTAGCCTAAAATTCTAAATAAGCGATTTGCTAAAAAAACTTGAGCCGAAAAAACATAAAAATGCAGTTGTTTTTTATTCTTTAAAATTATTTTTAACTGAAATAATAATCCAGTGAATGTCTGACTGCTTAAAATAGGCTTGCAGACCTGAAAGTGTTGCGTTTTCCTGACTAGTTTAGCTGAAGCCGTCAGTCAATCAATTTATCTATATATAGTTAATTAATTAATTAGTTAGTCAGTTAGTTAGTTATTTATTTATTTATTTATTTATTTTTTTAGTTAGTTAGTTAGTTAGTTAGTTAGTTAGTTAGTTAGTTAGTTAGTTAGTTAGTTAGTTAGTTAGTTAGTTATTTAGTTAGTTAGTTAGCTAGTTAGTTAGTTAGTTAGTTAGTTAGTTAGTTAGTTAGTTAGTTAGTTAGTTAGTTAGTTAGTTAGTTAGTTAGTTAGTTAGTTAGTTAGTTAGTTAGTTAGTTAGTTAGTTAGTTAGTTAGTTAGTTAGTTAGTTAGTTTAGTTAGTTAGTTAGTTAGTTAGTCAGTTAGTTAGTTAGTTAGTTAGCTAGTTAGTTAGTTAGTTAGTTAGTTAGTTAGTTAGTTAGCTAGTTAGTTAGTTAGTTAGTTAGTTAGCTAGTTAGTTAGTTAGTTAGTTAGTTAGTTAGTTAGTTAGTTAGTTAGTTAGTTAGTTAGTTAGTTAGTTAGTTATTTATTTAGTTAGTTAGTTAGCTAGTTAGTTAGTTAGTTAGTTAGTTAGTTAGTTAGTTAGTTAGTTAGTTAGTTAGTTAGTTAGTTAGTTAGTTAGTTAGTTAGTTAGTTAGTTAGTTAGTTAGTTAGTTAGTTAGTTAGTTAGTTAGTTAGTTAGTTAGTTAGTTAGTTAGTCAGTTAGTTAGTTAGTTAGCTAGTTAGTTAGTTAGTTAGTTAGTTAGTTAGTTAGCTAGTTAGTTAGTTAGTTAGTTAGTTAGCTAGTTAGTTAGTTAGTTAGTTAGTTAGTTAGTTAGTTAGTTAGTTAGTTAGTTAGTTAGTTAGTTAGTTAGTTATTTATTTATTTAGTTAGTTAGTTAGTAAGTTAGTTAGTTAGTTAGTTAGTTAGTTAGTTAGTTAGTTACTTAGTTAGTTAGTTAGTCAGTTAGTTAGTTAGTTAGTTAGCTAGTTAGTTAGTTAGTTAGTTAGTTAGTTAGTTAGTTAGTTAGTTAGTTAGTTAGTTAGTCAGTTAGTTAGTTAGTTAGTTAGCTAGTTAGTTAGTTAGTTAGTTAGTTAGTTAGTTAGTTAGTTAGTTAGTTAGTTAGCTAGTTAGTTAGTTAGTTAGTTAGTTAGCTAGTTAGTTAGTTAGTTAGTTAGTTAGTTAGTTAGTTAGTTAGTTAGTTAGTTAGCTAGTTAGTTATTTAGTTAGTTAGTTAGTTAGTTAGTTAGTTAGTTAGTTAGTTAGTTAGTTAGTTAGTTAGTTAGTTAGTTAGTTAGTTAGTTAGTTAGTTAGTTAGTTAGTTAGTTAGTTAGTTAGTTAGTTAGTTAGTTAGGTAGGTAGGTAGTTAGCTAGTTAGTTAGCTAGTTAGTTAGCTAGTTAGTTAGCTAGTTAGTTAGTTGGTATTCCTCCATATTGAGAATATAAAAGAGAACTTCACTATTTGCTTCATCTTTCCTTTCATAGAAGAAGTATTCGCTGGGCATGAATGAATTTACGTGGGTGAAAATCTCAGACAACGCACTAAAAATGTGCTCATATTTACTCCGCTCCCCAGATAGACGAGCGTACATCATTCTGTTTAAATTCGTTGTGCGATCTGCCGTACGCCAGGACAGTGTGCACAAGATTAGAATCTAAAAACGAGGTCGTCAGGGTAAAGAACTTCTACATGTATATTCTGTAATCGCCATTACAATATTGGACTGCAATAAAAAATTCCGCGGGCAAACCGCGACAAGTACTTCTTATCTAAAGAGATTTTATCACGCAGGAATTACGCGGACCTGCCAAATGACCCGATCTTCAGTGCTTGTGCCGGGTGCCCTTCATATTGGGTTTTCTTTGATCTTCAACTCTGAATCTCTGAATCTGTCTGCTATCTATCTGTCTCTCCTCTCCCATCTACCTGTCTCTGCTCTCTCATCTACCTGTCTCTGCTCTCCTATCTACCTGTCTCTGCTCTCTTATCTAGTCTCTCCTCTCCTATCTACCTGTCCCTCCTGTCCCATCTACCTGTCTCTCCTCTCCCATCTACCTGTCTCTGCTCTCTCATCTACCTGTCTCTGCTCTCTCATCTACCTGTCTCTGCTCTCTCATCTACCTGTCTCTGCTCTCTCATCTACCTGTCTCTGCTCTCTCATCTACCTGTCTCTGCTCTCTCATCTACCTGTCTCTGCTCTCTTATCTAGTCTCTGCTCTCCTATCTACCTGTCTCTGCTCTCCTATCTACCTGTCTCTCCTCTCCTATCTACCTGTCCCTCCTGTCCCATCTACCTGTCTCTCCTCTCCCATCTACCTGTCTCTGCTCTCTCATCTACCTGTCTCTGCTCTCTCATCTACCTGTCTCTGCTCTCCTATCTACCTGTCTCTGCTCTCCCATCTACCTTTCTCTGCTCTCTTATCTACCTGTCTCTGCTCTCCTATCTACCTGTCTCTCCTCTCCCATCTACCTGTCTCTCCTCTCCTATCTACCTGTCTCTCCTCTCCCATCTACCTGTCTCTCCTATCCCATCTACCTGTCTCTGCTCTCCCATCTACCTGTCTCTGCTCTCCCATCTACCTTTCTCTGCTCTCTTATCTACCTGTCTCTCATCTCCTATCTACCTGTCTCTCCTCTCCTATCTACCTGTCTCTCCTCTCCTATCTACCTGTCCCTCCTGTCCCATCTACCTGTCTCTCCTCTCCCATCTACCTGTCTCTTCTCTCCCATCTACCTGTCCCTCCTGTCCCATCTACCTGTCTTTCCTCTCCCATGTACCTGTCTCTGCTCTCCCATCTACCTGTCTCTGCTCTCCCATCTACCTTTCTCTGCTCTCTTATCTACCTGTCTCTGCTCTCCCATCTACCTTTCTCTGCTCTCTTATCTACCTGTCTCTCATCTCCTATCCACCTGTCTCTCCTGTCCCATTCTTCATATTTACCGTTACAAATTTCAATTGCGAACAATATGAGCTTAAGCCAGCAGGTTGTATTGCTGAAAAAATAGCAGCATTCGCGACTTGTATTTCGTTATATGAAAATTATTAAAGACATGCAGTTAAAAAATAAGGTTGATAAAATTGGTTAGAAATCGGAAAGTATAAAACAGATGAGCTATATAATCTATTAGCAACCGAATCATAGATGGGATGGAAGCCATCAACAAATGGTTTCCCAGTCAAGCCATAGCAACTACTTTAATGAAGGTGCTGGACTCGGTGACCTGCAGCTCCTGGCCGCTGAGCAGCAGCAGCAGCAGGGAGAGCCGATCTCCGGCCTTCAGTCTGACGAAGCTGTTCACCTGGCAGAGGAGAACAACTGACTTGGCTGGGACAGACCAGCTCTTGTCCTCGCAGATGACATTGCTCAGCGAGCCATTGACAGCCAGGCCGCCAGACAGCTGGAGGTAGCCAGTGCGGAATCGAACCCGGGCCCGCGCGTTCACGGCGTAAACTCCGTCTCGACGAACGAGAATCTCCTTGCCATTGTTGGTCAGCGCCAGGTCCTCGGTGGGCTCCCCGATCTGCCTGAGCGGCCCCAGACTGCCGAAGGTCATCAGCCGTCTGCCAGTCCAGCAGGGCTGCCTGCGGCTGTCAGGCCCGTTGCCATGGCAACTGGCGGTTTTGCTCAGGTCAAGCACGAACTTGGCTAGCTGGGCTGTTGGTCGAACTTTCAGTGGTTGCTGGCTCAGCTCGCGAATCTTCATCATGTTAATGACGGTTAGTACAATTAGGATGGGAAAACCAGCGGCCAGAATGACCTTCAATAGAAGGCAAAAATGCTTCTTGCATCCCTTCTGTACTCGGCTGGACCATGGCTTGTCTGACGCTTGCTCAGACGGCTCGGGCCCATTGTTAATAGTCAGGTCAGTGTACACCTGGTTGTCCAGGCACTTGTCCACGGCACCGTCCGAGCTGCTGTAGACCTCATTGTCCACAGACTGTTGCGGTGCCAGAGTTCTCAGCTGATACATTATTCACCTGTTGCTCGTATTGAAACAATTGAATGAATACCTGGCTTGCTCCACTACCCGTATTTATAGCCAAGCCAGAAGTTCCCACGGGCAGGCCAAAAACACACTGTTCCTTGTTATGACGCACAGCTGGGCGAGTAGGGCAGGCATATTTTGGTAGCTACCGCTTCTAATTTTAGGTCTGCTCGGGGCAGCTCGCGGTTATTCCAGGGGTGCCCAATTCGGCTCTTGTTGTGTGTGTCTCAATTTGTGTCTCAGTGTGTGTCTCAGTTTGTGTCTTAATGTGTGTCTTAATGCGTGTCTTAATGTGTGTCTTAATGCGTGTCTTAATGCGTGTCTTAATGTGTGTCTTAATGTGTGTCTTAATGTGTGTCTTAATGTGTGTCTTAATGTGTGTCTTAATGTGTGTCTTAATGTGTGTCTTAATGTGTGTCTTAATGTGTGTCTTAATGTGTGCCTCAGTGTGTGTCTCAGTGTGTGTCTTAATGTGTGTCTTAATGTGTGTCTCAGTGTGTGTCTCAGTGTGTGTCTTAATGTGTGTCTTAATGTGTGTCTCAGTGTGTGTCTCAGTGTGTGTCTTAATGTGTGTCTTAATGTGTGTCTCAGTGTGTGTCTTAATGTGTGTCTTAATGTGTGTCTCAGTGTGTGTCTTAATGTGTGTCTCAGTGTGTGTCTTAATGTGTGTCTTAATGTGTGCCTCAGTGTGTGTCTTAATGTGTGTCTCAGTGTGTGTCTTAATGTGTGTCTTAATGTGTGCCTCAGTGTGTGTCTTAATGTGTGTCTCAGTGTGTGTCTCAGTGTGTGTCTTAATGTGTGTCTTAATGTGTGTCTTAATGTGTGTCTTAATGTGTGTCTTAATGTGTGTCTTAATGTGTGTCTTAATGTGTGTCTTAATGTGTGTCTTAATGTGTGCCTCAGTGTGTGTCTCAGTGTGTGTCTTAATGTGTGTCTTAATGTGTGTCTCAGTGTGTGTCTCAGTGTGTGTCTTAATGTGTGTCTTAATGTGTGTCTCAGTGTGTGTCTCAGTGTGTGTCTTAATGTGTGTCTTAATGTGTGTCTCAGTGTGTGTCTTAATGTGTGTCTTAATGTGTGTCTCAGTGTGTGTCTTAATGTGTGTCTCAGTGTGTGTCTTAATGTGTGTCTTAATGTGTGCCTCAGTGTGTGTCTTAATGTGTGTCTCAGTGTGTGTCTTAATGTGTGTCTTGATGTGTGCCTCAGTGTGTGTCTTAATGTGTGTCTCAGTGTGTGTCTCAGTGTGTGTCTTAATGTGTGTCTTAATGTGTGTCTCAGTTTGTGTCTCAGTGTGTGTCTCAGTGTGTCTCAGTGTGTGTCTCAGTGTGTGTCTCAGTGTGTCTCGGTGTGTGTCTCAGTGTGTGTCTCAGTGTGTGTCTTAACGTGAGTCTTAATGTGTGCCTCAGTGTGTGTCTCAGTTTGTGTCTCAGTGTGTGTCTTAATGTGTGTCTTAATGTGTGCCTCAGTGTGTGTCTCAGTTTGTGTCTCAGTGTGTGTCTCAGTGTGTCTCAGTGTGTGTCTCAGTGTGTGTCTCAGTGTGTGTCTCAGTGTGTCTCGGTGTGTGTCTCAGTGTGTGTCTCAGTGTGTCTCGGTGTGTGTCTCAGTGTGTGTCTTAATGTGTGCCTCAGTGTGTGTCTCAGTGTGTGTCTTAATGTGTGTCTTAATGTGTGTCTCAATGTGTGTCTCAGTGTGTGCACCCAAGAGACTCCGAGTCGCTGACAGACCCCGAGAAAAGCAATCAACAAAAGCAAACTATGAAGTTTTAATTTTGCTTTGTGTGATACTTCCAAATTTCTATTCCAGAGTAGATCTAGTGCTATTTTTAGCTCCTGACTAGAGACACGCGGGTTTCCCACGGACTGAACATTACTCATCGTTGCATAGAAAGGTAAGAGAAAAGTGTATAGTTTTTTCGTCATTTCACTAACGTGAGAGTAGCGCTTGGCGCAGTGCAGCAAAGGGGGATGCTTGCAGCAAGTGTCTGTTAGCGCGTTGCACTTTTAAGGAGCAATTTTAGAGACACAGGAACCGGATACGAGACCAGGGGCGTCTATAGATTTTATGGAAGGGGGACAAAGCCAAGAATTCTACATGTACATGTACATTACTTTCAGAATCGGTGTTGTCAGCGCTCATTTTGGCGCCGCAGTCACTTATTTTAGCGCCTCAGGTACTATTTTGGCGCCTCAGACACTCATTTTAGCGCCGCAGACACTCATTTTGGCGCCGCAGTCATCCACTCATTTTGGCGCCGCAGGCACTCATTCTAGCGCCGTAGGCACTCATTTTGGCGCCGCAGGCACTCATTTTGGCGCCGCAGTCATCCACCCATTTTGGCGCCGCAAACACTCATTTTGGTGCCTCAGGCACTCATTTTGGCGCCGCAGTCATCCACTCATTTTGGCGCCGCAGACACTCATTTTGACGCCGCAGACACTCATTTGAGCGCAGCAGGCACTCACTCATTTTGGCGCCGCAGGCACTCATTTTAGCGCCGCAGAAACTATGCCCCCCCCATATCTTTTGCTGGGGGGGGGACATGCCCCCCTGTCCCCGTACCGGTGGCGATGCCCCTGTCCGATAATGCATGACTGAATGAGCAACTCACTGTCAAGCGCTGTCAATTGGTAACTGAGGCATCCCAGCAAGGTTTGTCAATAGCATGAATGAAATCGTTTATTCAAATATCTCAATTGTCAATAACACAAGCTTCAATGAATTAAATTTTACAACAAAATTACACACAACAAAATAGCTTGGCATTTAAACAAAATTTGGCGCAAATTTAACATTTTGTTCAAGTAAATAGCTAAAAAAATCCTGAGGCTGCCCAAATTTGTATTTAATATTCTAATTGATCAACTTAGGTTAATGTGTGTCTTCAGCCCAGCTTCACCAGCCTGATGAAGCTGCTGCCGGTTTGGCTGAGCACGGGCTGGACTTTGAACAGCTCCAGCCTCACGGCCAGCTGGTCTCCGGCTTGAAATTTTGCAAACCCGTTCAGCCGGCAGGTGACGGTGCGCCTTGCAGACTTCTCTTGGCTGGTGGCCAGGGCGGCCGGGGTTCGCTCCCCGCAGAACAGTTTGCTTGGCAACCCGTTGACCTCCAGGTGACCCCTCAGCGTCGGGTGGCTGCCATCCAGCTTCACCCGCACCTGCGCGTCGATGGCGAACACGCCGTCCTGCAACAGGCGGACTTTGCGCCGGTCCTCCGTCAGGGCGAAGCCGTCGCCGCTGAGCTGGCGCAACGGGCCCAAGTCGCCCGAGGTCAGGTAGCTGCCGCCCTGCCAGCAGGGCTGCTGTGAGTTCGGGCCGCAGTTGCCAGGGGAAGACTCGGTGTCCAGGGCGAACTCGGCAAATCGCACACCTGATGGGCGCTGCGAATCCGTGGACAGCTGAGCGGCCAGCAACTGCCGTCCGCCGCCGCGGCCACTGTCGGCACCAGACTTCTCGACACCCCTCTGAGCAGCGAAGGCCAGTCCAAGGATGAAGCCAGCAGCCAGCAGCAGCAGCAGCAGCAGCACACCTGAGGCAGTCGCCAGTGCCGGTGGAAGTTGCCTTCGATGGCCGGTTGCCGTGGGATCTGCTCCGAGCTCGACACCCGATGCGGTCTCAATCAGCTGATTGGAAGCCATGATGATGCTGACTCTGGCGGCTGAACTTTGTGGAAGGTTTAAAGCAGCAATGCTAAAAACTTTTGCAGGTATTTATACACAGATTGCTGCGAACCCAGTGATGCACTTGGTCTGCAAGACAGTTGGAATCGCGGTCTGAATTGAATGTGTGTAAAATTCTAAAAATAGAACGGATTTAGATTAAAAAAACCACACGTGTTGTTTAGTTTAGGTGGGCGTCCGCCCGCCACCCACGAGGTGGCTTAGTTGATGAACTAAGAAATTAAGTTATTTCTGCTTCCTGCATGGCGTAACCATCCTCGAATGTTGAGTGACCACACACTGAGCTCAGCTGTACAGCTTTAATAATTTAACTATTTTTTGGAGAAAATTTGGAGGCCACTCTAAACCTTCACTGGATGCCGCTACCCTTCCCTGATCCTTCACTGGATGCCGCTACCCTTCCCTGATCCTTCACTGGATGCCGCTACCCTCCCCTGATCCTTCACTGGATGCCGCTACCCTTCCCTGATCCTTCACTGGATGCCGCTACCCTTCCCTGATCCTTCACTGGATGCCGCTACCCTTCCCTGATCCTTCACTGGATGCCGCTACCCTCCCCTGATCCTTCACTGGATGCTGCTACCCTCCCCTGATCCTTCACTGGATGCCGCTACCCTTCCCTGATCCTTCACTGGATGCTGCTACCCTCCCCTGATCCTTCACTGGATGCCGCTACCCTCCCCTGACCCTTCACAAGGTGTTGCGCTACCCTAAGAACCTAACTTGTTATAAAAGTTGTAAAATATAATTACAGGTTACGCCAGTGCCTTTACCAAGAAGTTCAAATCGTATTAATTTCATATTTTAACCGGAAAACGGCCCGAGAATTCAGCCATGAACGCAATCTGCACTCTCTGATATTCCGGATGCGGTTTAACGACGCGAAGGGAAACAGTAGCAGAATGCCTCGGAAATTGGCGGCCCAGTTCTTGGCCAGGAAAACTTGTGCTAGCGAAACACGCGGACTATGCGTCATACAGTTTAACAATGTCAGTGAGACACGAATGGGGTGCACAAGCGGAGTGCGGGCACGGGGGTAGAGAGAAAGGTCCAGGACAGATACTGAGACACACACTGAGATTCACTCAGAGACACACACGAAGACACTCACTACATACACTAGGACACATACTAACACACATACTAAGATGCACACTAAGACACACACTAAGATAGACGCTAATAAATAGACTGAAACGAACACTAAGACAGACACTAGGACACACACTAAGACACACAAGAAGACACATACTAAGATAGACACTAGAACAGACATCAAGACCCTAGGACAGACACTAAGACACTAGGACAGACACTAAGACACTAGGACAGACACTAAGATACTAGGACAGACACTAAGACACTAAGATACTAGGACAGACACTAAGACACTAGGACAGACACTAAGACACTAGGACAGACACTAAGACACTAAGACACTAGGACAGACACTAAGACACTAGGACAGACACTAAGACACTAGGACAGACACTAAGACACTAGGACAGACACTAAGACACTAGGACAGACACTAAGACACTAAGATACTAGGACAGACACTAAGACACTAGGACAGACACTAAGACACTAGGACAGACACTAAGACACTAGGACAGACACTAAGACACTAAGATACTAGGACAGACACTAAGACACTAGGACAGACACTAAGACACTAGGACAGACACTAAGATACTAGGACAGACACTAAGACACTAGGACAGACACTAAGACACTAGGACAGACACTAAGACACTAGGACAGACACTAAGACACTAGGACAGACACTAAGACACTAAGATACTAGGACAGACACTAAGACACTAGGACAGACACTAAGACACTAGGACAGACACTAAGATACTAGGACAGACACTAAGACACTAGGACAGACACTAAGACACTAGGACAGACACTAAGACACTAGGACAGACACTAAGACACTAGGACAGACACTAAGACACTAAGATACTAGGACAGACACTAAGATACTAGGACAGACACTAAGACACTAGGACAGACACTAAGACACTAGGACAGACACTAAGACACTAAGATACTAGGACAGACACTAAGATACTAGGACAGACACTAAGATACTAGGACAGACACTAAGACACTAGGACAGACACTAAGACACTAGGACAGACACTAAGACACTAAGATACTAGGACAGACACTAAGACACTAAGACACTAAGATACTAGGACAGACACTAAGACACTAGGACAGACACTAAGATACTAGGACAGACACTAAGACACTAGGACAGACACTAAGACACTAGGACAGACACTAAGACACTAAGATACTAGGACAGACACTAAGACACTAAGACACTAGGACAGACACTAAGACACTAGGACAGACACTAAGACACTAGGACAGACACTAAGACACTAAGATACTAGGACAGACACTAAGACACTAAGACACTAGGACAGACACTAAGACACTAAGACACTAGGACAGACACTAAGACACTAGGACAGACACTAAGACACTAGGACAGACACTAAGACACTAAGATACTAGGACAGACACTAAGACACTAAGACACTAGGACAGACACTAAGACACTAAGACACTAGGACAGACACTAAGACACTAAGATACTAGGACAGACACTAAGACACTAAGACACTAGGACAGACACTAAGACACTAAGACACTAGGACAGACACTAAGACACTAGGACAGACACTAAGACACTAGGACAGACACTAAGACACTAGGACAGACACTAAGACACTAAGATACTAGGACAGACACTAAGACACTAAGACACTAGGACAGACACTAAGACACTAAGACACTAGGACAGACACTAAGACACTAGGACAGACACTAAGACACTAGGACAGACACTAAGACACTAAGATACTAGGACAGACACTAAGACACTAAGACACTAGGACAGACACTAAGACACTAAGACACTAGGACAGACACTAAGACACTAAGATACTAGGACAGACACTAAGACACTAAGACACTAGGACAGACACTAAGACACTAAGACACTAGGACAGACACTAAGACACTAGGACAGACACTAAGACACTAGGACAGACACTAAGACACTAAGATACTAGGACAGACACTAAGACACTAAGACACTAGGACAGACACTAAGACACTAAGACACTAGGACAGACACTAAGACACTAAGACACTAGGACAGACACTAAGACACTAGGACAGACACTAAGACACTAGGACAGACACTAAGACACTAAGATACTAGGACAGACACTAAGACACTAAGATACTAGGACAGACACTAAGACACTAGGACAGACACTAAGACACTAGGACAGACACTAAGACACTAGGACAGACACTAAGACACTAGGACAGACACTAAGACACTAGGACAGACACTAAGACACTAAGACACTAGGACAGACACTAAGACACTAGGACAGACACTAAGACACTAAGATACTAGGACAGACACTAAGATACTAGGACAGACACTAAGACACTAGGACAGACACTAAGACACTAGGACAGACACTAAGACACTAGGACAGACACTAAGACACTAAGATACTAGGACAGACACTAAGACACTAGGACAGATACATGACATGCAGTAGAAACAGTAATCTAAGGACAGCCTCTGGAGGTCGCATTTGGCTGCTTTAACTTCCTGTAGCCAAATTGAAGCATTTCCAAAAATAGTATGCATTTGTGTTAAATTTAGTCATAGCAGGTCATTCCGGATTCTAAAAACCGCAGACAAACGCTGCACTTATTCCAGTCATAACCTTGTTTTAAAACACCTTGTGACCACCCCAGTCAAGTTTAAAAGATAATAAAGCACTGATAAAACAACCTTTCAATGACTGCAATAAGGTTGTGTGCTTTCGATGAGTGGTAATTCGCAAACATGACTCAGAAGTTCGCTCTCTGGCAAATGCTTATCACCTGGCTGCTTCAGTCCTATTTTCTCAACATCCTTGTTAGTTTATCAGTCCCTTGTGTTGTAGAAAAGCACGCACAATGTGGCAAATGCATTTTTTATGCACAGGACTCAGTGTACACTGCCGAGTGCTTGTGCGCAGCTGCGCAGTACACTGGAGAGTAGGGAGAGAGAGGGAGAGAGAGAGGGCAGAGAAAGAGAAGCCCCATCTGCCAAACAGTATAAAAAGGGAAGTTCCCTGGCTAACAGGGATTTCCAATTCTCCCAGTAAGGCAACGCGACTGTTTTTTTCGTTTTTCGTTTCCTATTTAATCTTGCAGTCTTCACCTGAGGCCCCTACGATCTTTGTCTGACAGAATCTTCCACAACCAAAGCCAAAACAATGAACGGGCCCTACGAGAACCTGATCCAAACATGCCACGAGAATCCGGCCTGCGAATACTCCATGGAATCCTCGATTCCACAGGACTGTCGCAAAGTTCGCCCAAGTGACGGCGACGGCGGCGGGTGCGGGCAGCGATGCCGAATGGCGATTCTGCTGGTTTTGCTGCTCGGCTCCCTGGCTTCGCTTGGGATCTGCGGCTTTGTGCACTTCTCCATGCTGCACCGCTGCGTAAGCACTGGCTGTCGGGTTGGGTTAGGGTAGATAGATAGATAGATAGATAGATAGATAGATAGATAGATAGATAGATAGATAGATAGATAGATAGATAGATAGATAGATAGATAGATAGATAGATTAGATAGATAGATAGATAGATAGATAGATAGATAGATAGATAGATAGATAGATAGATTAGATAGATAGATAGATAGATAGATAGATAGATAGATAGATAGATAGATAGATAGATAGATAGATAGATAGATAGATAGATAGATAGATAGATAGATAGATAGATAGATAGATAGATAGATAGATAGATAGATAGATAGATAGATAGATAGATAGATAGATAGATAGATAGATAGATAGATAGATAGATAGATAGATAGATAGATAGATAAATAGATAGATAGATAGATAGATAGATAGATAGATAGATAGATAGATAGATAGATAGATAGATAGATAGATAGATAGATAGATAGATAGATAGATAGATAGATAGATAGATAGATAGATAGATAGATAGATAGATAGATAGATAGATAGATAGATAGATAGATAGATAGATAGATAGATAGATAGATAGATAGACAGATAGATAGATAGATAGATAGATAGATAGATAGATAGATAGATAGATAGATAGATAGATAGATAGATAGATAGATAGATACATATGGATATGTTTAATATGGACCCATAATTGGCAATTCTAGAAATACGCAACCTTTGTGCTGGACTCGAACTCATTGGGACCGTGCGGCCAACCCCGCTTGAGTCCGGCTCCGTGCTTGGAGAACAGCTCCAACTCGGCCATATCCGCAGCCTACCTGAGCTCCAGTGTCTGTTAGTCAGAGAATATCTTTCGAATATGTCTAAATTTAGTATATGGTGTTCTAATGATAGACTACATTATTTTACTGAAGTACTACTTTCACTTTTTCGCTTACTGTTAGTAGGTTGTTTAGAGACTTACAATTAAAATAATTTACAAGATAGATAAAAGTTTAATAAAAAAACAAAATCTATTTTGCAGACAACAACGCGCTGGGGCCTTGGAGGCTGGCTGAGGTCTACGGCGCCAACGACGGCGGTCGTTGCGGCTTCCAGTTTGAGAGGCTGGGCACGCACCTAATTGTGCAGCAGCCCGGACTGTACCAGCTGACTGCTCAGGTGAGACAGCAGCCAGTGCTTATGCCTTTTGATATAAAAGTTATGTAATCACTTTTCTATCAGTCAATAAATAAGACCGTCAACTAATCAAACTTCATGTACTCGTTCAATCAATCAATCAATCAATCAATCAATCGATCAATCAATCAATAAATCAATAAATCAATCAATAAATCAATCAATCAATCAAAAATCAATTAATCAATCAATCAATCAATCAATCAATCAATCAAAAATCAATTAATCAATCAACCAATAAATAAATAAATAAATATCAATCAATCAATCAATCAATCAATCAATCAATCAATAAATCAATAAATCAATCAAATAATCAATCAATCAATCAAAAATCAATTAATCAATCAATCAATCAATCAATCAAAAATCAATTAATCAATCAACCAATAAATAAATAAATAAATATCAATCAATCAATCAGTCAATCGATCAATCAATCAATCAATCAATCAATAAATCAATTCTTTAATTAACCAACAAAACGACCCACCACACCGGCAGGTGACCTTCGCAGACGGCCACTCATCTCACCTGGAGTGGCAGGTGGGCCACACCGAGTGGATCGCGGTGCAGCGCGGTCGCGACCCGGAGTCGGGGCCGTCGCAGGCCCGCCTGGAGGCGGTGCGCAGACTCGGCGCTGGTGAAAAGCTGTCGCTGCACTTGGACAGAGGCGAGCGATGGCTGGCCACTGACGCTTCGGCCACCTTCGTCACTCTCGTGCGGTTGTGAAAAGGGGAAGATGAGCGATGGGGCTCCGTTGATGTCGTGTAGCAGCTGCACACGCAAATTGTTGACCAATGAAACTTTTAAATGTGGAAAGCTTGCAGCCTAATTATTGTCTGTTTGCATGGATTCTAGATACTAAAATAGATGGGCCACTCAGGTATATGTACTTTGTAAAACAGATTTCTACTTTCAGTTCAATAGCAAAGAAGAATACATTAGCTGTTATATAAAAATAACGACTGATAAAGTTTAGAAGCCCAAGCTTGCAGGCACAAACAACTTGCTAATTGGTTCAGCAATAATGTACATTAGCCAGTCCACTGAAATGTACATGGCAGCTTTAGGCTGGAATTCCGAGAAAGGCAATAAAAATTCGAGCGGGGCGGCGGGGTGGGGGGGTAGAGTGGAAAGGCGCAGTTGGAGGGTTTAAGCCGGAGGGGGGGGGGGGTTAGAGCCAATAAATGAGTCTTGGCTTTAAAAATAGATTAGAATGCTTCTGCTAAACTAGCTACTGAACTGAAAGTAGTTTACACGCAAATGTGCTGAGTGGCCCATCTAGTTATTCTAGTATCTGTGATTTTAGTCTGTTAGCCTACTGCCCATTATTTATTGCTTGCTTGTTATTCTCTCTTGTGTACAGAATGCCTGACTCATAAAATGTGATGTGCTGACACTAGCTCGTACTGGAATGTTAGCGCCGAAAAGAGTTGATCAATAGTCTTAACTTTTAGATTATGCTAATGTATTATAATTCTGTAGTCGAAGTTTTAATCTGGACCAACTTTTGTGCTCTTATATTTCATTCAGCTGCTGTTCCCGTGTCTGTCCTGCGTAAAATATGTAAAGAAATACACATTCGGAAAACGTAACAAAGGACTATATATAAGTCACTTGAAGGAATTAAAAACAATTATTAATCTGCTCACCCATTGAGTGTCGCTTCGCAGATTATTTAATTTTTATTTTGCAGAGAAAGTAAAACAAATTAATGAAAATTAAAATAATTCAAAAATTTATTAAGGCAATATAGTAGACATAGCTTAGCAGATAAAAGTTTCATTTGAACACCAACCCTGTTGAATTTTTTAATAAAACATGTGCAAAGCAGAGCCATTTTTGTGTCTTTTAAACTTCTATCAGCACTAAAAAACATAAAAAAGCATTAAAACTAATTCAGAGTTCTGAGTGAAAAAGAAGCACGTTTCGAATCAGCCCTACACAAGTCCATACAATCAGTTTGCAAACTAAAATTCGAAGCACCACTTCTAAGATCATGTACATCAGTAACAGGCGATTCCTTCACCACAGTCAGGCACTTAACCCTCTCCCATACATGTAGGGGCAGACCTGCTTAGCGGCAGCCAGCAGTCACCCACCCCCCATCGCAGCCAGCAGTCACGCACCCCCCATCGCAGCCAGCAGTCACGCACCCCTCATCGCAGCCAGCAGTCACCCACCCCCCATCGCAGCCAGCAGTCACCCACCCCCCATCGCAGCCAGCAGTTACCCACCCCACCCCCATCGCAGCCAGCAGTCACCCACCCCCATCGCAGCAAGCAGTCACCCACCCCATCGCAGCCAGCAGTCACCCACCCCATCGCAGCCAGCAGTCACCCACCCCCTATCGCAGCCAGCAGTCACCCACCCCTATCGCAGCCAGCAGTCACCCACCCCCATCGCAGCCAGCAGTCACCCACCCCATCGCAGCCAGCAGTCACCCACCCCCTATCGCAGCCAGCAGTCACCCACCCCCCATCGCAGCCAGCAGTCACGCACCCCCATCGCAGCCAGCAGTCACCCACCCCCCCCATCGCAGCCAGCAGTCACCCACCCCCATCGCAGCCAGCAGTCACGCACCCCCATCGCAGCCAGCAGTCACCCACCCCCCATCGCAGCCAGCAGTCACCCACCCCCATCGCAGCCAGCAGTCACCCACCCCCATCGCAGCCAGCAGTCACCCACCCCCTATCGCAGCCAGCAGTCACCCACCCCCTATCGCAGCAAGCAGTCACGCACCCCCCATCGCAGCCAGCAGTCACGCACCCCCATCGCAGCCAGCAGTCACCCACCCCCCCCATCGCAGCCAGCAGTCACCCACCCCATCGCAGCCAGCAGTCACGCACCCCCATCGCAGCCAGCAGTCACCCACCCCCCCCCATCGCAGCCAGCAGTCACCCACCCCCATCGCAGCCAGCAGTCACCCACCCCCATCGCAGCCAGCAGTCACCCACCCCTATCGCAGCCAGCAGTCACCCACCCCCATCGCAGCCAGCAGTCACGCACCCCCATCGCAGCCAGCAGTCACCCACCCCCCCCCCCATCGCAGCCAGCAGTCACCCACCCCCATCGCAGCCAGCAGTCACGCACCCCATCGCAGCCAGCAGTCACCCACCCCCCATCGCAGCCAGCAGTCACCCACCCCCATCGCAGCCAGCAGTCACCCACCCCCATCGCAGCCAGCAGTCACCCACCCCCTATCGCAGCCAGCAGTCACCCACCCCCATCGCAGCAAGCAGTCACGCACCCCCCATCGCAGCCAGCAGTCACGCACCCCCATCGCAGCCAGCAGTCACCCACCCCCCCCCATCGCAGCCAGCAGTCACCCACCCCCATCGCAGCCAGCAGTCACGCACCCCCATCGCAGCCAGCAGTCACCCACCCCCCCATCGCAGCCAGCAGTCACCCACCCCCATCGCAGCCAGCAGTCACCCACCCCCTATCGCAGCCAGCAGTCACCCACCCCCTATCGCAGCCAGCAGTCACCCACCCCCATCGCAGCCAGCAGTCACGCACCCCCCATCGCAGCCCAGTCAAGCGAAGCACATTTTGGCAGCAAGCGGCGCGGCCTCCAGGTCCGATGGCGCCAGCGGTCCGGCGCCCCCATTATTTGGGCGGCCGTGCAGCAGTTCGCCAACTTGGAATCTTTTCAATGGCCGGCGCCGGTCCCGGTTAGCTGCCGCCGGGTAGCCCAGGTGAAGGAACCGGTGAATTCCTAGGGTCTCGATGGTTAGCCACCGGTCCGCCTGCTGACTGTAGCCAGACTGGCTGAACTTTTTACAGGCGGTCAACTTCAAAGATATGGGATCTTCAAAGCCTGACGGCCTGTCATTCAGTTCCCGAGGCTGGTAGTGCTGTCGAAGGCGATACAGTCTGTGGAATACCGCCGGTCTTTTTGTCGGATTCAGCAGGCGTTCTTTATTGGATGAAAAAACAGTGGCGAGATAAAAGTCAAATAAAAAATTCTATGAAGTACATGTACACAGTGCCCTCTTTTCATTATCAAATAAACCATTAAGAAATCAGCTTTCAATCTGCTGTGCTATTTTTAGATCCGTAATGTGCGTTAGTCTTGATGTACCCGAGCTATTTTTAGACTATGGGCAGAGTGGATCAATCTCTGACTGTGCGGTGTCAATGTACGCGAGCTATTTTTAGACTCTGGCCAAAGTGGATCAATCTCTGACTGTGCGGTGTCAATGTACGCGAGCTATTTTTAGACTCTGGCCAAAGTGGATCAATCCCTGACTGTGCGGTGTCAATGTACGCGAGCTATTTTTAGACTCTGGCCAAAGTGGATCAATCTCTGACTGTGCGGTGTCAATGTACGCGATTTTTAGACTCTGGGCAAAGCGCGGCGATTACATACGATTATTGTTGTTTTGTTTTACTGTAGTAGTTAATTAATGGGCTTTAGCACTTACCGCAGACGGAGTTCAGAAGTGCAGACATGTCCAGCAGAGGTGAAAACACACTCGGGCTCAGTAGTCGCAGTCGCTGACTCCCCAATTTTGGCACCTCAGCAATGTACTGCTGGTACTGCTGTGTCAGGTAGAGAGGACCCGTTGAACTGATTATGTCATCAACTGGTGAACGAGAAGCCAAGGTGAACATTTGACAGTCTCTCAGTCCACTGAGGTATATCTCAGCTAGCACTTCAAAAGCTATTTCATTACTTACCGTCCTTCTTTCGTGGTAAATTCTGAATCACTTTTGCTAGAAACGGGTGCTTTTTGACGCAGCCAATGACCGAGTTCATCACCGAGTACTCAGTGCCGTGAAGGATTTGAGTCTGCTCTGGGCGCTCCTGATCGAAGAAGCAGGCCTCTGTTGCCACCAGAGTGTCGAACGGTTGAAGGCAGTGTACATCCATGTCGATGTACACTCCTGTTGACGGTGTTGTTAGGGAGTGAGTCACTGCTCACTAGAGATGTACATTCCAAAAATTACACACTAGAGATGTACATTCAAACATTACCCACTAAGAGATGTACATTCCAAATATTATAATAGAATGTTGATACTTAGATTTATGGCCGCTACAACAAGCAGTTTTTATGCATGCCATTGTTTTGGAGCAAGCAGCCTCTCTGGAACAATAGTTTGGGATTTCTTCCACCTCAATTTTTCCCCTTCCATATGCTGCTGCGGATGAGAAAAAATATTTCGCATCAATATTTCATGCGTCGAGAGAAGCAGGCCCCCATTTAGCTGCAGTGGCCCAGAGATGGCAGGGCTGGGGGGCTGCAGGACATTAATAGCTGAGAAATTTCAGACTTTCAGGAAATTTTTCCTGGCTTTTTCTCTTTCAGCAATATTTTTTGTTGCTGGAGATATTCCATCCCGTTGTCCAATGCAATGAAATCTTGATTCAAATACTACGGCTAAAGTAGAGTTTATGTGCGACAGTTGAAGGTGGCAATTCTGTTGTTGTTGTTGTTGTTGTTGTTGTTGTTGTTGTTGTTGTTGTTGTTGTTGTTGTTGTAGAGTTTATGATTTCCAGGAATAATTGGTGCCGCAGCAAAATGGACTCTTAGGAAATTCTTGCCAAAATAAATTGCTATAGGAAGATCCAAGTTAAAGTCTTCTATGGAAAATCCCTGTAGAAATCATCTCTAACAATAACCTGAGGGAAATCCCTATGGAAATCCCCTGTGGGATATATTTTTGATAAATCCCTATTGGGAAATATCCTGCGGAAAATCCCTGCGGGGTCAGCCCCTCTAAAAACCCTGACTGTAGGATCCTGGAGGAACAAGATTCCTGTGGGAAACCCCTTACGGGAAATACCATGCGGGAAATACCATGCGGGAAATACCATGCGGGAAATACCATGCGGGAAATACCATGCGGGAAATCCCATTGGTAAAAAACCCTTCTGGAAACCCCTTGCGGGAAACCCCTTGCGGGAAACCCCTTGCGGGAAACCCCTTGCGGGAAACCCCTTGCGGGAAACCCCTTGCGGGAAACCCCTTGCGGGAAACCCCTTGCGGGAAACCCCTTGCGGGAAACCCCTTGCGGGAAACCCCTTGCGGGAAACCCCTTGCGGGAAACCCCTTGCGGGAAACCCCTTGCGGGAAACCCCTTGCGGGAAACCCCTTGCGGGAAACCCCTTGCGGGAAACCCCTTGCGGGAAACCCCTTGCGGGAAACCCCTTGCGGGAAACCCCTTGCGGGAAACCCCTTGCGGGAAACCCCTTGCGGGAAACCCCTTGCGGGAAACCCCTTGCGGGAAACCCCTTGCGGGAAACCCCTTGCGGGAAACCCCTTGCGGGAAACTCCTTGCGGGAAACCCCTTGCGGGAAACCCCTTGCGGGAAACCCCTTGCGGGAAACCCCTTGCGGGAAACCCCTTGCGGGAAACCCCTTGCGGGAAACCCCTTGCGGGAAACCCCTTGCGGGAAACCCCTTGCGGGAAACCCCTTGCGGGAAACCCCTTGCGGGAAACCCCTTGCGGGAAACCCCTTGCGGGAAATTCCTTGTGGGAAATCTCCTGGGGAAACTCCTTGCGGGAAATCCATTGCGGGAAATCCCCTGTAGGAAATCCCTTGTGGGTACAGGAAGCTGTCAGCCCTAGAATTAAGTGCCGTCACCTCCAAAGTGGTACAGAATGAAGTAGCGCAGGGCATCGGATCTCTGCAAGGTGTTCTTGTATCCGTCGAACATGGCCAGGTAGGCCGGGTAGTTCGCCGCTACAAATCTTCTCGCCTCAGGATCTGTCCAGAGCACGTAGACAAAGTCCGGATGCCGACGAATGCAGGAGGCGATGGAGTGCCTGTACAGCTCTGGCACGCTGTCGCTGGTGTAGATCTGGTGCAGCAGCAGCGGTATCCGGCCGTCGCATCGGCTGCTCAAATTCAGTCGGCGAGGCCGGCTTGCTGCGGCCAGCTGGCGGATTCTCGCGTCAATTTGGGGGTCTCCGGTGAGCTGCAGCCAGGCCGGCTCCTCCCAGGTGAAGTAGATCCAGCCCCGGCCGACCGAGTACACGAATAGCAACAGCAGCAGCAGCAGCAGCACTGAGGGCAGAGGAGAGCAGCCCGAGCCGCGGCGCAGGCAGCGGAAGAGGCGCATGTCGGCGGCGGGGGGCGCGCGGTCACTGCAGGAGCGCCTGCGGTGGGGGATGGGGAGGGCGTGGCGGATTCTGGTGGAGCACCGGCTTGATGTGTCTGTAGATTTACTCACTGTGCCTGTAGATTTACTCACTGTGCCTGTAGATTTACTCACTGTGTCTGTAGATTTACTCACTGTGCCTGTAGATTTACTCACTGTGCCTGTAGATTTACTCACTGTGTCTGTAGATTTACTCACTGTGTCTGTAGATTTACTCATTGTGTCTGTAGATTTACTCATTGTGTCTGTAGATTTACTCATTGTGTCTGTAGATTTACTCATTGTGCCTGTAGATTTGCTCATTGTGCCTGTAGATTTGCTCATTGTGACTGTAGATTTGCTCATTGTGACTGTAGATTTACTCATTGTGTCTGTAGATTTACTCACTGTGTCTGTAGATTTACTCACTGTGTCTGTAGATTTACTCATTGTGTCTGCAGATTTACTCATTGTGTCTGCAGATTTACTCATTGTGCCTGTAGATTTGCTCATTGTGCCTGTAGATTTACTCATTGTGTCTACAGATTTACTCATTGTGCCTGTAGATTTGCTCATTGTGCCTGTAGATTTATTCATTGTGCCTGTAGATTTGCTCATTGTGCCTGTAGATTTGCTCATTGTGCCTGTAGATTTACTCACTGTGTCTGTAGATTTACTCACTGTGACTGTAGATTTACTCACTGTGTCTGTAGAGTTACTCATTGTGTCTGTAGATTTACTCATTGTGTCTGTCGATTTGTGTTAGTACTAGAGGATTTGTCTTTGTTGATGCAACTGTATCTGGAGAGTCTATTAGATTTAAGCCATTAATTTTCTGTCCAGCACCTCTACATCTACCTGCAGCTGTCCGGCTCACCTGGAGTTCTTCGTTTTTCCTGCTTTGACTTCAGTTTTGATTCAGATTGCTGCGGGGCCTCTTCTGCCTTCCGTTGTTGCCTCGACGCTTCTGTTACAAATGGCTGCTGAATTTATAACAAGAAAGCATTGGGAAGAGACGCTGGCGGAGAGAGCGGGGAGACAATGGAGAGAGAGAGAGAGAGAAAGGGGAACGCAGCAGAGAGGGACAAGCAACGGAAATGGAGAGTGGCTCTCTGTCAAAGCCCATGATTGGATTAAATTGGGATTTTTGGCTTGGAAAACTGAATTATTATTACTGAGCTGTTTCATGAGAATTGCAATAGATTTCGTAGAGTTCAACTGCAGCCTGCAGTGGGGGTGGCGATTGCCGACTCCCTGCTGCGCTGGTGGACAACTGAGGCTGTTTTATGCAGGCATTTCTGCCAGAGAGGCAGACTGGCAGTTCTTGCACCAGCCTAACCTGCTCAATGGCGGTTGCAAAACTCAGTTGAGCAGTTCTGATAGCTTCCGCTGTAGCTAGGTTATTGGGACTGATTTGGGGAACGATTAGGGGAACTGATTAGGGGAACTGATTAGGGAAACTGATAAGGGGAACTGATTAGGGGAACTGATTAGGGGAACTGATAAGGGGAACTGATTAGGGGAACTGATTAGGGGAACTGATAAGGGGAACTGATTAGGGGAACTGATTAGGGGAACTGGTTAGGGGAACTGATTAGGGGAACTGATTAGGGGAACTGATTAGGGAAACTAATAAGGGGAACTGCAGATAAGAGGAACTGATTAGAGGAACTGATTAGGGAAATGATTAGGGGAACTGATTAGGGAAATGATTAGGGGAACTGATAAGGGGAACTGATAAGGGGAACTGCACATAGGAGGAAATTCCCCCTAATAGGAGGTGATTAGGGGAACTGATTAGAGGAACTGATTAGGGGAACTGATTAGGGATGATTAGGGGAACTGATTAGGGGTGATTAAGGGAACTGATTATGGGTAATTAGGGGAACTGATTAGAGGAACTGATTAGGGGAACTGATTAGGGATGATTAGGGGAACTTATAGATGCAGATGGACAGTGTATTGAGCATAGATTTTCAAGCAGGCTCCGCAGACTTTAAGTTGCTTTTAGTTGAAAAAAATCCACTAAAAATGCACTTCTCTACAGCAGATCTAAATTTAACTCAAGGCTGGCGGCCCTGGAGCAGTGAGTAGCTTTCTTTGGTGTACAGAATTGCCTTTGCGCTCAGCATGGCAGACACCCTGTGACGCATGATTGACACAGAATAATTGGGAAAGCGGGAGGGAAGAGATGGAGCAGGTAATGACATGCCAGGCTGGAGATGAGGGAGATGCGAGGAGTGCATTGGGAAACTGGTGCACATGTTCACAATGCATTCAGAGCCATTGCAATAGGCATACATAATACAATAGAAAGTCAATAGTGTAGTGTAATCAAGAACTATATTTGGGCAGAGATGCAGTCAGACACCTGGGATCAGAAGGCAGTCTTATAGAATTATAAAAATATTTCACATAAATACAAGGACTACTTAATATATACACTACTTTGATCGTCCTTGATAAAATACTGACTGAATCGGATATTAGTTTTAGTAATGTGCTGGCGCCCCTGGTGCTAAAGCCCCTGGTGCTAAAGCCCCTGGTGCTTAAGCCCCTGGTGCTAAAGCCCCTGGTGCTAAAGCCCCTGGTGCTAAAGCCCCTGGTGCTAAAGCCCCTGGTGCTAAAGCCCCTGGTGCTAAAGCCACTTGGTGCTAAAGCCCCTGGTGCTAAAGCCACTTGGTGCTAAAGCCACTTGGTGCTAAAGCCCCTGGTGCTAAAGCCCCTGGTGCTAAAGCCCCTGGTGCTAAAGCCCCTGGTGCTAAAGCCCCTTGGTGCTAAAGCCCCTGGTGCTAAAGCCACTTGGTGCTAAAGCCCCTGGTGCTAAAGCCCCTGGTGCTAAAGCCCCTGGTGCTAAAGCCACTTGGTGCTAAAGCCCCTGGTGCTAAAGCCACTTGGTGCTAAAGCCCCTGGTGCTAAAGCCACTTGGTGCTAAAGCCCCTGGTGCTAAAGCCCCTGGTGCTAAAGCCCCTGGTGCTAAAGCCACTGTTGCCTGGCATCTGAATTCAACTCAGAAATCATTTCTCAACTTTCAAGAGTTAGAAAAATCACATACTGGCTAGAATTAGTTAATTCCGGAAAGTGAGACATTCGGTTTGTAGCGCTTCGATCGTACAAAAATGTAAAAGTTCATGATAGAATATTGGAGACAAGCGTGTTAGAAAATGAGACACAAAAAGAGCTGTGACAGCAGCAGAGTTCACAGGTGATATTGCTCTGTAGCAACTGTAGAGTCAGTAAGTGAAGCTTCCGCTCCTCGCGCCCCACCGCTGCCGCCGCTGCGCTCCATCTTGCGCACAAAATCACAGAAAATGTTGCGCACAATTTCGCCAGTGACAATGTGGCCGCAGTTCAGGCGGATCATCCACAGAAAAAACAGCCCGTCAATGCGGATGAACTCAAACTCGAACCGCTCCAGCCAAGTCTGCAATTCGTGGTTGGGGGCTCTGTGGAAATCTACTCAACTTAAATCTTCTGCATTCAATGTAAATCTTCTGTACTCAATGTAAATCATCTGTACTCAATGTAAATCTTCTGTACTTAATGGGAATCTTCTGTACTCAATGGGAATCTTCTGTACTCAATGGGAATCTTCTGTACTCAATGGGAATCTTCTGTACTCGATGGGAATCTTCTGTACTCAATGTAAATCATCTGTACTCAATGGGAATCTTCTGTACTCAATGGGAATCTTCTGTACTCAATGGGAATCTTCTGTACTCAATGGGAATCTTCTGTACTCAATGGGAATCTTCTGTACTCAATGGGAATCTTCTGTACTCGATGGGAATCTTCTGTACTCAATGTAAATCATTTGTACTCAATGGGAATCATCTGTACTCAATGGGAATCATCTGTACTCAATGGGAATCATCTGTACTAAATGGGAATCATCTATACTCAATGTAAATCTTCTGTACTCAATGGGAATCATCTGTACTCAATGGGAATTATCTGTACTCAACGGGAATTATCTGTACTCAATGGGAATCATCTATACTCAATGTAAATCATCTGTACTCAATGTAAATCATCTGTACTCAATGTAAATCATCTGCACTCAATGTAAATCTTCTGTACTCAATGTAAATCATCTGTACTCAATGTAAATCTTCTGTACTCAAATTAAATATTATGTACTCAAGTATCCTGTACTCTAGAAACTGTAGTAAGACTGCAGTGATACTTAATAAGATATAGATGGTATGTATATAACAGTCTACACTTTAAATTCTTTAAGTGGGTGACGAGAGGCTTCAGTAAACGTATAATCACGTGATCATTAAGAGCGTGCGACCGCACTCAATACTAAATCACGTGATGTTCCAGCCTGTACAGTTGAACACAAAGCGGAGATGTGCATAGGCTGAGAAATCACGTGATCCGATAGTGTACTGAAGGAAGACGAGAGAGACTGTACATTGTTTACCAGCAGAGTCACGTGATTGCCATCGAGTGTGCAATTGTACATCTAGATAGGAGGCAATAAAAACCCGGCGAACACTTCAGGCGATAATGAGCTCAGTCAATTAAATACTCATAAACGAACCTCGTCTTGATCGGTTCTGGGGCATCCGCAGCCTCTGATCAGCGATCTGAGACACTGGCACCTGCTTCGGGTGAGTAGAAATCTTCTAAGCCAGAGCAGTATGCTGGCTGAGTTAACAATGGCAGCCAGGACAAAGTAGAACCACAGGATGATGTACACCTTCTCGGTGAAAATGTTGGAGCTGATGGTGCAGTAGGGAGTGATGCTGATCACGCTGGTTCGGTCGGGGAAAGAGAAGCGGCATGCGCCGAGCCTGGAATTAATGTCTTTTTTTAATTAGAAAATACACCAGGTATATGCAGGTCATTTTTTCAGTAAAAATGGGATATGAGCTCGAACAGACATTGCACAAAGACACACATCAACTAGCGCACAGACTAAAACACACACACACTCACTCACTCACTCACTCACTCACTCACTCACTCACTCACTCACTCACTCACTCACTCACTCACTCACTCAATCACTCACTCACTCACTCACTCACTCACTCACTCACTCACTCACTCACTCACTCACTCACTCACTCACTCACTCAACCACTCACTCACTCACTCACTCACTCACTCACTCACTCACTCACTCACTCACTCACTCACTCACTCACTCACTCAATCACTCACTCACTCACTCACTCACTCACTCACCCACTCACTCACTCACTCAACCACTCACTCACTCACTCACTCACTCACTCACTCACTCACTCACTCACTCACTCACTCACTCACTCACTCACTCACTCACTCACTCACTCAATCACTCACTCACTCACTCACTCACTCACTCACTCACTCACTCACTCACTCACTCACTCACTCACTCACTCACTCACTCACTCACTCACTCAATAACTCACTCACTCACTCAATAACTCACTCACTCAAACACACATGCACACGCACACACTGGGCATAGAGTAGTGCTTACCTGGGAAGCACCATGGTGATCTCCCAGTCCAGTCCCATAGTGATATTTCGCATCAGTTCGGCGCCATACGACAAAGACTGGAAGCCGAGAAACTGCCTCATCAGCTCCAGCTGCAACAGCAAGACAGCCAGGCCCGCCAGTTTAGTTACCAGGTACATCACAAAGGTGTAATTACCGAATCTCTTGCTGATGGGGCACCACGGAAGGCAGCGGTGCACCGCGGTGGCCCACTTGACCGCCCGGCCTTGCCGGTACTCCCGCGACGCCACTAGCAGGTCGGCCAGGCAAGTCGCCAGCTCGTCGACTCTCTCCGCCCGTCTGGCTGGCGACAGCAGCGACGCCTCCCGGGCGGAGACAGCGATGAAGCTCAAGCAGTAGGCTGAGCGGCTGAAGCAGATCAAATCAAACAGCGCTTTCGGCAGGTAGCACAGCAGAGCCTGCAGCGCAAGTAGCAGCGGCACCCACAGGTAATAACCTGCGGAGGGATCGGTTGGTGAAGTCGGAAGTGCGGCGGCTGTTTATTGGGTTAGTTTACCTGATTTTACATATATCACTAGTCTAGCAGTGCGCTCTGTGCAGACTGGTATGAACCCTGGTCTCCTCTGCTTTGCTCTCCTCTGCTTTGCTCTCCTTTGCTTTGCTCTCCTCTGCTTTGCTCTCCTCTGCTTTGCTCTCCTCTCCTCTCCTCTCCTCTCCTCTCCTCTCCTCTCCTCTCCTCTCCTCTCATCTGCTCTCCTCTCCTCTCCTCTCCTCTCTCTCCTCTCCTCTCCTCTCCTCTCCTCTCCTCTCCTCTCCTCTCCTCTCCTCTCATCTCCTCTCCTCTCCTCTCCTCTCCTCTCCTCTCCTCTCCTCTCCTCTCCTCTCCTCTCCTCTCCTCTCCTCTCCTCTCCTCTCCTCTCCTCTCTGTTGTGTTGCTACTCAATGTGTGTGTAGTTGTGTGTACGTTCGTTGTACATCTGTTAGCTATCGATCGCATTTCAATATATGATATATAAGTGAGAGCGCGGTGAGTTTGAGAGCTTGAGAGTTTCGCCTACAAACTTGCAGACTGGCTGGCTTATTCATTATACAACATTGGCGTCGCAAGCTAAAACCAACACCCACCCCAATTAGCCGGGGTTGGAGTCAGTCTGAGTGAAGTGTCTGCAAAACACACGCCAAGCCAACACAAGTTGCTACAACAGCACCAAACTGCAAAAGTGCAAACTAAAATGGCAAGCGACAATTCCTCAACAGAAGCGCCGCGGATCAGCGTATCGCCGCCAGATCAATTCCTGCCGCTGCCAGGCCGACCGACGAGGCCGTGGAAAGAGTGGAAGTCTCTGTTTGACAATTACCTGCTGGCGGCCGGTTATGACACTCTGCCGGAGGCGAGGAGGCGTGCGCTGCTGCTGCACTGCCTGGGCGCTGAAGGCCAGCGAGTCTTCACGGCTGTGGCGGCAACGAGGACTCCGGCTCCGACAGGATTCGCTGCGACAATCGCGATTCTGGACGAGCAGTTCGGGGTCAAAGTCAACGTGGTGGCCGAGCGCCACAAGTTTCGGCAGCGCAGTCAGCGTCCCGGTGAAAAGATTGCGGACTTTGTGGCGGCCCTGTATGCTCTAGCTGGCTCATGTGAGTTCCGCGACATGATGGAAGAAATGATTCGGGACCAGATCGTGGAGAAGGTCAGCGACAGGCGAATTCGAAAGCGCCTGCTGATTGAGGACGGTCTGACCCTGCAGAAGGCCGTGACTCTGAGCCAGCAGTGGGAGACCAGCATCGCCGAGGCCGGCGTGATCGAGATGGGAGGCGCAGCTGCTTCCGGAGCCCAGCTGGGAGAAGAGGTGAAGAGAGTCCGACTGCAAGCTGACAGGAAAAACGGAGGTCAGAGGCGATCAGCGGATCGCGAGCGCTGCTCGAAGTGCGGAGGCGGACACACCAGCCGAACTCGCTGTCCAGCTGAAGGCAAGATGTGCCACATCTGCGGTCGGGCGAACCATTTCGGCCGGGTTTGCCGGTCGCAGGGAGCCAAGGTCGCCGAGGTCGTGGACGATAGCGACCACGCCGTGTACACAGTTCGCGGTGCTGCCAGCGCCGACATCCGCTGCCGGCTGAAGGTGCAAGGCACCTGGCTGAATCTGCTCGTGGACTCTGGAGCCAAGGTGTCCATCCTGTCGGAAAAGACCTTCAGAAAGCTCGGAAACCGGGTGCCACTGCAGTCGTCGACCAAGAAGCTAATCGCGTACAACGGCGAGGCGATCAGTGTAGTGGGCGAGGCAGTGCTTTCCGTCAACTACCGAGACCAGCAGGTGCCGTTTTTCTGCTTCACCGTGGTGCAACAAGGCTCCGATATCATGGGCGCGGACTTGATGCAGCACCTCAACTTCCAGGTGGTGGACAGGGACGGCGACCTGGTGCGCACAGTCGATAAAACAGCAGAGCTGCCGACCTGGCTTCCCGAGCGCTTCAAGCCTCTGGCGCAGGGGCTCGGGCGGATCCGAGGATTCGAGCACCGGCCCAGGCTGAACCCGGCCGTGACTCCGGTAGCGCAGCCGCTCCGCCGTATTCCACTCAGCATTAAGGACAAGGTCCAGGCGGAGATCGACCAGCTGTTGGCAGACGACATCGTCGAGGAGATCCAAGCTTCCGAGTGGATTTCGAACCTGGTGATCGTCCCGAAGCCCGAAGGTAAAATCAGAATCTGCAACGACCTCAGGTGTCCAAACAAGGCTATAGTGCCGGATAAGCAGCTGCTGCCAACTTTCGAGGAGCTGACGACGGAGTTCAAGGGCTCGACCGTGTTCACTAAGCTCGATTTGAACTCGTCGTACCTGCAACTGGAACTGGCGGAAGACCGGCGGGACCTAACGGCCTTCATCACGGAGAAAGGCCTGTACCGGTACAAGCGCGTCTGCTACGGCCTTAACAGCGCTCCAGCAGCCTTTCAGAAGGTGCTCAGTAAGATTCTCCACGGCTGTTTGGGGACGCTGCACTACATTGATGATATCGTGGTGCATGCTGCCAACGAGACGGAGCACCGGCGGCGGCTCACGGCAGTGCTGGACCGGCTGCTCGCCCATGGCGGAACGCTTAACACCGCCAAGTGCCAGTGGGCTGCAGAGTCCATGCAGTTTCTGGGCTACATCGTCTCGGCGAGAGGCCTTCAGCCGATGCAGTCCAATGTGGAAGCCATCGAAGCGGTGCCGGAGCCTCGGAACACCGAGGCGGTGGCCTCATTTCTCGGAATGGTAAAGTTTTGCTCGAACTTCCTACACAACCTATCCGACATCGCCGAGCCGCTGCTGCAGCTACTTCGCAAGGACCAGCCTTGGAACTGGACAGCGGACTGCCAGAAGGCCTTTTGGAGGCTTAAGAAAATGGTAGTGTCTCCAACGTGCCTGCGATTCTTCTGTCCCGACGACAAGATAATCGTGGCCTGCGACAGCTCTGCGCACGCTCTGGGTGCCGTGTTGATGCAAGAAGACAGCGCTGGCGTTCGCAAGCCAGTTGCTTTCGCGTCGAGGACTCTGTCGGCGACCGAGCGCAAGTACTCCGCGTCAGTCCCCAAACACTCTCCTCTCCTCTCCTCTCCTCTCCTCTCCTCTGCTCTTCTCTCATCTCCTCTCCTCTCCTCTCCTCTCCTCTCCTCTCCTCTCATCTCATCTCCTCTCCTCTCCTCTCCTCTCCTCTCCTCTCCTCTCCTCTCCTCTCCTCTCCTCTCCTCTCCTCTCCTCTCCTCTCCTCTCCTCTCCTCTCCTCTCCTCTCCTCTCCTCTCCTCTCCTATCCTCTCCTCTCATCTTCTCTCCTCTCTAATTTCCTCTCTTCTCCTCTCCTCTCCTCTCTTCTCTTCTCCTCTCCTCTTCTCTTCTCTACTCAATCCCCAGCCTCCTCTCCCAGGCGGTCAACTCACGAATAATGGTTGGATGCTTGAGCAGCCACTCGTCGCTGACATCCGGCAGCGGCTCGGTCATGCGCAGCGGATAAACTCCGGTCACCCAGCAGTAGCTCTCGATCATCTGCGCGTCCATCATGGTGAATGGGGTGATGAACTTGTGCAGCAGCATGCAGGATATGGACTTGGTGAAGTACTCCTTGGCGCCGATCACCAGACTGCACACCAGCAGCACGATGGCGCTGAGCAGGAAGGTGACCCGATCGTCGAAGTCAAGCAGCCCGACCGACGATAGAAGGCCAAATGTGCGAATATACTCAAAAAATTCGAACACCTTCATCTTTCTTCAAAGCTTCCAAGTCTTGTTTGTTGAGCAGCCTAGGAAAACTCGAGCCACCGAGACTAAAACTTATTCAGCGCCGTGCGGTGGTCACGTAGCAACTTATGAGTTGTGCAAACAACAGGAAAGAGGTGAAAAAACCCTGTGGCAAAGTAACAAAATCTTGGACTGCTTCAGTTCACAGTTGGTTTGCACATACTGAGGCTTATTTAGTAAGTAGCCGATCAACTGGAAACGCACTCGAAAAAGATACTTTTTGGTATTTGGTTGAATAACATTTTAGCGCATGGGGAGTTGCTGGGATGTCATGGCTCAATGGGGTGTTGCTGAGATGCCATGGCTCATGTAGAGATGCCATGGCTCATGTAGAGATGCCATGGCTCATGTAGAGATGCCATGGCTCATGTAGAGATGTCATGGCTCGATGGGGTGTTGCCGAGATGCCATGGCTCATGTAGAGATGTCATGGCTCAATGGGGTGTTGCCGAGATGCCATGGCTCATGTAGAGATGTCATGGCTTAATGGGGTGTTGCTGAGATGTCATGGCTCATGTAGAGATGTCATGGCTCAATGGGGTGTTGCTGAGATGTCATGGCTCATGTAGAGATGCCATGGCTCAATGGGGTGTTGCTGAGATGTCATGGCTCATGTAGAGATGCCATTGCTCAATGGGGTGTTGCTGAGATGTCATGGCTCATGTAGAGATGTCATGGCTCAATGGGGTGTTGCTGAGATGTCATGGCTCATGTAGAGATGTCATGGCTTAATGGGGTGTTGCTGAGATGTCATGGCTTAATGGGGTGTTGCTGAGATGTCATGGCTCATGTAGAGATGCCATGGCTCATGTAGAGATGCCATGGCTCATGTAGAGATGCCATGGCTCATGTAGAGATGCCATGGATCATGTAGAGATGCCATGGACTCGTACAAATTAATAAATTTGTAGTCACAATAGCTATTTATAAATCTCACAGCAGAATAGAATCTTCCGATGGTATTCATTGCTGCACCAATGCTTCATTCCCGCCCCCTGCGCATGGCAGGGCACCGCAGTGAGAACACAGCAGAAACACTGCTGCACCCCCCCCAAAAAGCAGCTACATAGAGGGTTTTAAGGCTTGGTCACGCACGCCTTCGGACGAGTGAAGGCACTAGATTGAATTCAGGCTCTCTTGTGTACTTAGCCGGGGTGGGGGCGGGGGGCAGAAATGGAAGAGAAGAAGATCGCGTGCAGAACAGGCCGCTGGCTCGATAAGAAGAAATATAAAAGCAGTGAGGGGTGCGGCATGAAAACAGGCCAAGAAAGAGAGAGAGAAGGAAAACGGAAACCGCAGAACGGCAGAATTGAAAATGCAGCAACAGCGGCAGCCGACGAAGATGTCGAAGCTGGTCGGCAAGATCAAAGAGGAGGCCAGCTCGTTCAAGCAGCGCCTGCAGGCGTCCAACGGTGGCCCGAACGAAGAGAGAGAAGCGGCGGCTGCTCCCGAGGAGGAGGCGGAGGAGGCGGCAATTCAAGGCGATGCGGTCAGGCAGGCGGCACGAAGCCACGCGGCGCTGCTGCGGTTCAGCCAGCCGGGCGTCGGGCGCCGGCTCTGCGCCAACTGCCAGCCTGAAGATGACGGCTGCCTGCACTGGAACCTCGGCCCGCTGCTCTCCGGCCAGCAGCAGCTGGCAGCGGCGGGGACTGCCGAAGGCCCGACTCTGAACAGTCGTGAGCAGGGCCGCCTGCTGGCGATGGCCTTCAACCCGATGACGCCGATTGTGCAGCGGCTGCATGACTTGGCCGGAGGCGAGGGCGAGCTCGGGTTCGACGCCAGCGACGAAGCCTACGAGATGATCAACTTGACAACCGAGTTTCTGCACACACTGTGCGCCAATCACCTGGCGCCGATGATGCCCTTGCTGTTCAAGGTTGGCCGACTGTGTCTGTTATCTGTTCTCTGTGATGAGTGAGATGTGAGATGGCTGTGTAGTAAAGAGGGGCAGGGAGGAGCTGGGGAGTGAGGTGGCTGGCCGTGCAATTAAGAGGGGCAGGGAGGAGCTGGGGAGTGAGGTGGCTGGCCGTGCAATTAAGAGGGGCAGGGAGGAGCTGGGGAGTGAGGCGGCTGGTTGTGCAATTAAGAGGGGCAGGGAGGAGCTGGGGAGTGAGGTGGCTGGCCGTGCAATTAAGAGGGGCAGGGAGGAGCTGGGGAGTGAGGTGGCTGGCTGTGCAATTAAGAGGGGAAGGGAGGAGCTGGGGAGTGAGGCGGCTGGTTGTGCAATTAAGAGGGGAAGGGAGGAGCTGGGGAGTGAGGCGGCTGGTTGTGCAATTAAGAGGGGCAGGGAGGAGCTGGGGAGTGAGGTGGCTGGCTGTGAAATTAAGAGGGGCAGGGAGGAGCTGGGGAGTGAGGCGGCTGGTTGTGCAATTAAGAGGGGCAGGGAGGAGCTGGGGAGTGAGGTGGCTGGCTGTGAAATTAAGAGGGGCAGGGAGGAGCTGGGGAGTGAGGTGGCTGGCTGTGAAATTAAGAGGGGCAGGGAGGAGCTGGGGAGTGAGGTGGCTGTGCAATCAATTAGGGCAGGGAGGGGCTAAGAGTGACGCGGTCATCCAGAGCCGATCGCGCCAGAGCAAGTGATTCACTGCTTTTTCTCTCTGGCAGGACTCCAGCCCCACCCTGATCGGCAGCTGGGCTCAGGAGACGGCCCTTCGCTGTGCGCAGCCCACCCTGGACTACGTGATCTCCATGCCCGCCTGGCTGCGTGTCAACAAGCTCTGCGTCTGCGGCACGGCCGGCATCTCGCAGACGGTGCTGCGGCCGGCCGCCTCCTCCGGCTGGGTGCCATTCGAGACCAACGTGCACCAGGCGCTGGTGTGCGGAGTCGAGCGAATCGTTGCCAACACGGCCGCGGCGGTGCTGCAAGACTCGGCTGAGTCGCCGGTGCGCCCGGACTCGAGTCGCCGCATAAGCTGCAACGCCGGGGCCGGAGACTCTGCGATGGTCTGGTCGCCGAAGCGGGCGACTCTGCCAGTTCTGTGCCACACCAGCTCGGGCAGCGTGCGGCCGGCCACCCTGCGGCTGCTCTTCGGAGCTCCCTGCCAACTGCTCGGGCCAGCCGGGACCGCGGATTGTTTGGCCACCTGCTGCTGGGCTTCAGCCAGCCAAGGATGCTGTGCCTGGCTAGGTATGTTGTTGTGGTATGAGCTCATGACTGAGTTCATGACTGAGTTCATGAGTGAGTTTATGAGTGAGTTCATGAGTGAGTTTATGAGTGAGTTCATGAGTGAGTTCATGAGTGAGTTCATGAGTGAGTTCATGAGTGAGTTCATGAGTGAGTTCATGAGTGAGTTCATGAGTGATTTCATGAGTGAGTTCATGAGTGAGTTCATGAGTGAATTCAAGAGTGAGTTCATGAGTGAGTTCATGAGTGCGTTTATGAGTGAGTTTATGAGTGAGTTCATGAGTGAGTTCATGAGTGCGTTTGTGGATTGAGTCAGTGAGTGAGTGAGTGAGTAAGTGAATGAGGGAGTGATTGAATGGGGGAGTGAGTGAATGAGGGAGTGAGTGAATGAGTGAGTTCATGAGTGAGCTCATGAGTGAGCTCATGACCGAGTTTATCCCAACTTAACCCCGACTGTATCTCAATTTTGTCCCCCAAAAACCACCCATTCAAGGGAGGAGCAGGCCGCCCTGCTGTCCGGAGCCGAAGGTCCCGACCATCCGAAGCTCCGTCTCGTCCGCATCGTGAAGTTCCTGCTGCAGGTGGGCCAGCAGCTCAGCCTGGACAAAGGTGAGATCGCTCGCCCGGACTCGCAGCTCAGCTTCCTGGCCTGCGGCTCCGTCCGCGAGTCGCTGCGCCGCTTTGAATCCGACGACGGCACCGCGTATTTTCGGGCGAATTTCTGCGGCCGCCTGGAGGAGACCCTGGAGCTGCTGCTGGACAAGAGCCGCGTCCTGACCTACTTTGACCCCGACTGCGCCTTCGCCGGGATCAGCAAGCGGCCGCTGCCTCCAGCCACCCTCAGCCTGCTGGCCTGCGCGCGGGTCAAGGGCCGGCAGCAGCAGGCCGACACCCTGGTGGAGCTGCTGCTGCACTTCTTGCGGGCCAAGACGGAGTCGCCAGCTGGCAAGCAGGAGAAACTGGTGGCCAAGATTGACAAGGCGGTGAAGGCGATGCTCTCTGGAGCTGATGCGGGCGCAAAGTGACGCTGAGGTGGATTGGATGACGCAACCACAGGGAGCTGCTAGGAAAAATGTTCAAACATACCCACAGCCATGCTGTAGGGTCAAATATACAAATGCTATATTTGACTGAATTCTAATTTGGTGGGAAAGTATAGGAGGTAGATGCCTAGGTAGGTAGATAGGTAAAATGTATTTAGATAAGTAGGCATGTAGGTTATATGTAGGTGCATGTAGATAGGTAGGTAGGTAGATAAAAAGGTTACAAGAATTTTTCGATAGGTTTTGTACCCGATATTTTCGACAAATCGACTGTTTTAAACAACTAACTACGCGTGTGTATAAAAAAGTTCTTACAAATAAGATTCAGGTTACATTATTTTGTCAAATTTCGAAATTTATATTGCATGAGAAATCTCTTTGAAGAAGGATTTCTGTTAGCTTTTAACTTCTTCGAAAATATGGCCTTCTGCTTTATATACTACTTTCGAATATAAGTAGTATAAAACACTAAAGCTTTGGCATGAATTTATCATTAAAATTGTCAATCAGCTCCATATATGTATACACCTATAACTACATTTATGCCTATTTTTTTAGTATAGTATCATACTTGTATCTTGAAAACTGTTGCAAATATACGGAACATACTACTGCTAATGGAGAGCTATGATCTCTGTGGTTCCTTTATATACCTGTGCAGGAAAATGGTCATGCCACCTGTACAAGTGCAGTTTAAAGCATGTCAGAGCCAAGGCAGAAATGATAATAAATATCTTGGATTATGCTGACTGCTTCGACAAAGTTGTTCCACAATGCGCTGGGTAGCGTAAATCCAACGGCAAATGATGCATAATAGGTTTATTTTATATTTTTAATTTCCACTGCGCTGTGAGCCAGGGCGCGCAGTCTAACAGAACTGCAGCTGGCAACTGGATTCCAGACTGCCAGTTGCTTGAAGAAATCAATGGTAACAGACATGAAGCTAATGAGCTATCGAGTGAGAGATGATTGGCTAATCATTAGTCAACAACTCATTCACAAACTTATACATTGCATTCACAGCATTCAGCAACTCATTCACGGTATTCACCAGCTCATTCATGGTATTCACTTATTCATTCACAGCATTCACCAACTCATTCATGGTATTAACGAACTCATTCACGGTATTCACTAGCTCATTCACGGTATTCACCTATTCATTCACAGCATTCACTAACTCATTCATGGTATTCACCAACTCATTCATGATATTCACCAACTCATTCATGATATTCACCAACTCAGTCATGGTATTCACCAACTCATTCAGGCATTTACCAACTCATTCACGACATTCACTAACTAATTAATGGTATTCACCGATTTATTCACAGTATTCACCAACTCATTCACGGCATTCACCAACTAATTTATGGCATTCACCAATACATTCATGGGATTCACCAACTCAGTCATGGTATTCACCAACTCAGTCATGGTATATACCAACTCATTCACAGCATTCACTAACTAATTAATGGTATTCCTCAACTCATTCACGGCATTCACCAACTCATAAACAGTGTTCACCAAATTATTCACGGCATGATGATGTATCTCATGCATATTAATTGCTCACAACAATGGAACAAAATAGAAAAGCAAGAACAATGGTGACTAATAAACAACGGCACTAACAACAATAATGAAAAAAAAGCTTTGATAACTTCATAGCAATGTTGTTGCGCTAAGAACGGCGTGAACAGGCCCAATGCGATATCAATACCGAATCAGGAAGGGGCAATCTAGATGTTAGACTTCCTGCTTAACTGACAATAGTTTCTACCCAATCAAATCACTGTAGCGATCGATATAAAAAGACTAAAAAACAACATTTTACATATTAAAAAAACACAAGACAAATGGTTGGGCCAACTAATAGCTTACATTGACTACATGTGCTTAGCTGGCCACAATGATCCCTGCGCTGCCGATTTTTTCACACCGATCAGTGACCCGGGTTTAACCTTTTTTCGTTCACAAAATTCTTTAGTAAGTGTCTAAATAAGGGAAGTGTCAATAAGGGAAAGGGTGTCAGGAGGAGAAAGTGTCAGGAGGAGAAAGTGTCAGGAGGAGAAAGTGTCAGGAGGAGAAAGTGTCAGGAGGAGAAAGTGTCAGGAGGAGAAAGTGTCAGGAAGAGAAGTGTCAGGAGAAAGTGTCAGGGGAGAAAAGTATCAGGAAAAAGTGTTAAGAAGATTGAGAAAGCGTCAGGAGGATAAAATTTCAGGGGAGGAAAGTGTCAGGATAGGGAAGTGTCAAAAGAGCAAGTGTCAGGAGAAAGTGTCAGGAAGAGAAGTGTCAGGAGGAGAGTGTCAGGAAGAGAATTGTCAAGAGAAAGTGTCAGGAGAGAAAGTGTCAGGAGAGAAAGTGTCAGGAGAAGTGTCAGGAGAAAGTGTAAGGAGGAGATAATGTCAGAAGAGAGTGTCAGGAGGAGAAGTGTCAGGAGAAGAGTGTCAGGAGAAGTGTCAGGGGAAGTGTCAGGAGAAAAAGTTTCAGGAGAGAAAGTTTCAGGAGAAAATGTCAGGAGAAAGCGTCAGGGGAGAAGTATCAGGATAGGGAAGTGTCAAAAGAGCAAGTGTCAGGAGAAGTGTCAGAAAAGTAGTAAGCTGTCAGATAAGCTTAGCTGGCCATTGTAGACAATTGCGTTAAACATGACAGACCCAGTCAGTGCTGATAAAGTAAGAACTCAATTCTAATGTAGACAACACCCTAGACTGCCATCGGTTAGCATAATTGTTGCAGTTATAAGTAAAGTTCAGTGCGTACTTTTGCCGCCATTAGACTGCCTGGCGCCAGATGAAAGCAGCGCCAGCAGCGGCGCCAGACACAGACCGGCAATGCGATGAAAATGAACAACAAAGCCGAACACAATGGCCAGATAGGCAGTGATGAGGCCGGCAAGGAATAGGTCGAACAGAGCCGGTTTCACAATGTAGACGCTGAGCACAGAGTCTGAGGCGTCGTAGACGACCACTTCGGGTTCCTTCCGATCCGGTTTGAAGGCGACCAGCCGGTAGTCCTTGACCAGAGGGGACAGCATGCTTTGCAGGGTCTGCACGTAGGGATCTGAGCGACGCAGGTTGTGATAGGACCGGTGATCGTGCTTAAGCAGTTGAGCATAGCTAGTCCAGGCAGATTGTGGATCCCCAGAATCGTCTACATCGTTATAAACGTGCTTCATCATCTGCTCGTCAGTGACATTCGTGGACGGATTGAGCAGCAGGTCCAGCAGGGATTTGGCTACGGTCCTGTAGTTCGAGTCCAGCTGTTGCCAGTCGATCCGCCTGTCCAGCACACTGAGCCGGTGGGAGCAGTCCGAGTGAGACGGGCACTGGCTAAGCGTGAGGCCCGGCAGGCGCTTGATTGAGAAGCGCTCGTGCTCCCAGGGCAGCCACTCGTTGGCCAGGTTGATCTTCTTCTGGCGGAGCTGCACCTGGACGGATGGCGGAGGGTTGGTAAGGGTAGCAGAGAGGGTAGGTAGCAGGGTAGCAGGGAGGGTAGGTAGCAGGGTAGCAGAGAGGGTAGGTAGCAGGGTAGCATAGAGGGTAGGTAGCAGGGTAGCATAGAGGGTAGGTAGCAGGGTAGCAGAGAGGGTAGGTAGCAGGGTAGCATAGAGGGTAGGTAGCAGGGTAGCAGAGAGGGTAGGTAGCAGGGTAGCAGGGAGGGTAGGTAGCAGGGTAGCATAGAGGGTAGGTAGCAGGGTAGCAGAGAGGGTAGGTAGCAGGGTAGCAGAGAGGGTAGGTAGCAGGGTAGCAGAGAGGGTAGGTAGCAGGGTGGATAAGTTACAGACAAAGAGGGTAGATGTTAACGGTAGATAGCAGGGTGGATAAGTTACAGACAAAGAGGGTAGATGTTCACGGGAGATAGCAGGGTGGATAAGTTACAGACAAAGAGGGTAGATGTTCACGGGAGATAGCAGGGCAGCAGCGACCTGCACAGAAGCGAAAAGTCTAAGAACAGAGAGCAGTGATAGAATTTCAGCTCACCAAATCGGGCTTCTCCGAGTGTTTGCGCATTCTGTCGTAGAAAGCATGCATCAGAGTGCCCTCCTTGGACAGCTTGGACACGTGCAGATTAACGGCTGGCTCCAGGCCGACCGAGTCCAGACACAGGGCCATGACAACCCTGGCGAGTACAGTTGAATCCGGCGACTCAAGATTGTCCTCAATCCAGCGCTTAGTACCGAAATAGGACAGCTTGCCGCCGCTGGTCAATAGGAAGAGCACGCTGTACTTCGGCCGGACTCCAGGCATGCCGTAGTAATAAGACAGCAGCCTGGCCAGCCTGAGCAGCAGCAGCATGCCGCTGCCGTTGCTATCGAAGCCTCGGCCAAGAGTTGGCACCGAGCCAAACCAGTCCATGTAGGCGGAGATGACTATGGTGCCCTCGGAGCCGCCCTGGTGAGCAACTCCGGCGGCTGCGGCTGCGGCGGATGAGGCTTGAGGATACAAGAATCCGTGCATAGCAACAAATTCTAAGCTATCGATCGGTTTGCTCTGGGCAGACCTGGCCGCCACGTGATACGTGTTGCCCAGCACAGAGTTGGCAATCAGACGGAGCGGCGAGTTGAAATCGTTGGACTGGTCGATGCGGCGCATGTCCTCAAATACCCGGCTGAAGTCCGGCGTCTCGGCCAGGAAGTACACCGGCACGGGGATGCTGTCGCCCCACAGGTCCTGCGGCGGGTGGAGGGGGCGATTCTCATGGAGATTTTGGGACAATTCTCGTGGAGATTTCGGGGCGATTCTCATGAAGATTTGGGGGCGATTCTCATGGAGATTTGGGAACGATTCTCATGAAGATTTAGGGGCGATTCTCATGGAGATTTGGGGGCGATTCTCATGAAGATTTGGGGGCGATTCTCATGGAGATTTGGGGGCGATTCTCATGAAGATTTGGGGGCGATTCTCATGGAGATTTGGGAACGATTCTCATGAAGATTTGGGAGCGATTCTCATGGAGATTTGGGGGCAATTCTCATGGAGATTTAAGGGCGAATCTCTTGGAGATTGGGGGACGATTCACAGAGATTTGGGAGCTATTCTCATGGAGATTTTGGGACAATTCTCATGAAGATTTGGGAACGATTCTCATGGAGACTTGGGAGCTATTCTCATGGAGATTTTGGGACGATTCTCGTGGAGATTTGGGGACAATTCTCGTGGAGATTTGGAAGCGATTCTCATGAAGATTTAGGGGCGATTCTCATGGAGATTTGGAAGCGATTCTCATGAAGATTTGGGGGCGATTCTCATGGAGATTTGGAAGCGATTCTCATGGAGACTTAGGGACGATTCTCATGGAGATTTGAGGGCGAATCTCATGGAGATTGGGGGGCGATTGTCATGAAGATTTGGGGGCGATTCTCATAGAGATTTCCGGGCGATTCTCATGAAAATTTGGGGGCGATTCTCGTGGAGATTTCCGGGCGATTCTCATGAAAATTTGGGGGCGATTCTCGTGGAGATTTGGGGGCGAATCTCTTGGAGATTGGGGGACGATTCACAGAGATTTGGGGGCGAATCTCATGGAGATTTTGGGACGATTCTCGTGGAGCTTTGAGGGAACTTATCACATGGAGATTTAGGGCGATTCTCGTGGAGATTCGAGCCGAAGCAAAGAAAAGCAAAACAAACCTGTTCCAGCGAGTGCAGAGCGGCCCGAGTCTCAGCCGGTATGCCAGTTGGATCCTGGAGCAGGGCTGGCGGCACCAACACTAGAATGGCGCCCACGTTGTCCTGCACTAGGCGCTTGATCACTGCGCCAGACAGCTCCTGGGGAATCGTGCAAGTTAGAAATCAATGTGTCTTGATTAAATTGCTAACAGTATCTCAGGATGGGATTAGTGTCGATTCTGATAGAGGATTAGTGTCGATTCTGAGACAGGATTAGTGTCGATTCTGGGAGAGGATTAGTGTCGATTCTGATATAGGATTAGTTTAGATTCTGGGAGAGGATTAGTGTCGATTCTGATATAGGATTAGTTTAGATTCTGGGAGAGGATTAGTGTCGATTCTGGGAGAGGATTAGTGTCGATTCTGAGACAGGATTAGTGTCGATTCTGATAGAGGATTAGTGTCGATTCTGAGACAGGATTAGTGTCGATTCTGGGAGAGGATTAGTGTCGATTCTGATATAGGATTAGTTTAGATTCTGGGAGAGGATTAGTGTCGATTCTGATATAGGATTAGTTTAGATTCTGGGAGAGGATTAGTTTAGATTCTGGGAGAGGATTAGTGTCGATTCTGATATAGGATTAGTTTAGATTCTGGGAGAGGATTAGTGTCGATTCTGAGACAGGATTAGTGTCGATTCTGAGACAGGATTAGTGTCGATTCTGATAGAGGATTAGTGTCGATTCTGAGACAGGATTAGTGTCGATTCTGGGAGAGGATTAGTGTCGATTCTGGGAGAGGATTAGTGTCGATTTTGGGAGAGAATTAGTGTCGAATTTTATAGTGGATTAGTGTCAATTCTAATAGAGGATTAGTGTCGATTTTGGAAGAGGATTAGTGTCGATTTTGGAAGAGGATTAGTGTCGATTTTGAGACAGGATTAGTGTCGATTCTGGGAGAGGATTAGTGTCGATTCTAAGAGAGAATGCCATTTTGGATTGTGTTGTGATTCTCAGAGGGCAGGGGTTTGCTGGGAAAAGGCCAATTCCGAAAGCAGAAAAACCCACCTGAACCCTGGCAACCACGCATTTTCTATTGAGCTGGCCGGAAGCAACAGTTCTAGCTTCAAAATTGAGCTGAGCCGAACGACTGCCATAGCGAGAGCCGAACATGTCAAACTGATGCAGCCGATAGATCGGCAGGTCAGACACTGTGGCCATCTGCTGCTGCTGCTGCTGCTGGGGCTCCTGATTAGCAAGCTGGCATTTGGTTGGCGCCACGAGCAGAATAATAGACAGCAGGCAGATTAGCGAGGCCGGAGTGAAACTTCTGGCCAAGTCTTCGAATAGATTGGTGAAATCGTGAAGCATTCTGGTGTTCGAATTTATCAAATATTTTGTTCTGCAAGTTGAATTAATTGTATGCTAGAAGCAATAAATTTTCTATAGTAAGTATATTGTGTAATGTAATTGTATTCCACTCAAAACTAATAATAATTTATGAATAAAATAATACTTCCATACTAATTTTACACATTTTTAAAGAAACTTTCTACAAGCTTTTGCTTGCAAGGTAATTTGTTTATTAAAGATGTTTTAATCACCCTATAAAACCTTTAAATGATCTCTTCAATCTAGACAATAATAATGTACTCTTAAGTGTTGCCTTCTCTAATAATTATTGTAATGATTATTAATTGATTTTTCTTTTGCATAAATTTGAATCATATTTAGTTTAATATAATATTTAGAGTAATAGCTAAGTTTATGCTATTTTGAGTCTTGCTGTAGCTAGGATTTATATATAGCCTATCTATATTATCTGTATCTATAGCTGGTTAATTTCCTGTAACTTCCTAGAACTTTTAATGGCATTAAATCCAATGCCAACAGTTACATTACTCACTATATAGTAGTGAGGAAGTAAAAATGATAGAAATTTTTAATCTACCATTCATTAATGGTGTCTCATTTATTGATTGATTGATAATTATTGGACATCCAGAACCTGGGTAAGTCAGGTAAGAAGCCATACCTTGCCAACCATGACAATGCATGTCCCCACATGGCCAAGAAAGAGGAGACAAATAAGCAGGCAAATTTTGAGCTGCTCTTATACCCACCCTACTTTTCAGATATTTTACTGGCTGACTTTATCCAAAGATAAAGAAGCTGCTGCATGGAGCTTCTGAAGATAAAGAGTTGTCAAAACCTACTGAAGCTATGTCAATTGAAAATGTAGTAGTGCTAATGAGGCTTATACTGGCAGATTGTTTGACACAAAATCAAACTGCAAAATAAATTATAATGCAGACATATGAACAGGAATCTAAGTTTGCCAATGAGATGCAAGTACAAAAAGCCAATCAAAGATATATTATAATTGGCCCATTATTTATTTGAAAATTGATTAATTTTCTTATCATGTTCTCATCATATCTTTTTGATAGCAACAGCTTTGCAATGCCATCCAAAGTTGAAGCAACAAGGTAATGCTTTAAAAAAAATCTATTAGTACCTAGCTGTAGAACCAGCTTGCTAAAAAGTGTGGCACATAGGACAGTGCAACTATTGTTTCTCCTATATAGTCAGACCAAAAATTGAAGAATAATAGCAAAGAACTAGATATACTATCTTCTACAGCTATTTTTATTCATAATTTGGGGCCTTTGGATTAAAATTCACCAAACATTATTATAAGGAGTAAGTTATTATTATAATTACTAAAATTATCAAATTCACAAAAATTGCTTTGCTAGAAGTTTTTGATACATTCTTATCTTTTCAACAAGGTTAATTTTTTATGTATAAAGTTTATAATCTAGCCTGTACTTAATAGTCCAAACTAATACCTATTCTTAGCTATTAGTTTAACTGCTTCTACATTATCATTTTTGCTACTTTAATTAGTTCAGTTATCTCCTATAATGTGCCTGATTATTATCCAAGTAATAATAAAAATGTCATTGGTAATGGTAAATGATAATTGTCTAACCCATGGGCTTTGATTGTGCTAGTTTATTAAATAATCTTAAATTGCCTCGACATAACTTTTTGAATTGGAAAACTGAAAAAAAACTATTATATGCTAGCATGATCTAGACTATGGCCAATTTTGCAATTACTATTTTGTGCAATAAATGGTTGCTTTTAATAATGTTGATTAAATTAACCATGTATTTATTTAATCAGTTATGGCTTATATCAACATTTATAATATTCTTAAAACATAATAGGAAACTAAGGAGTGGTATCTAATTGAAAAATGATACATTCCATAATATATCCATAATTAACTTAGGCCTAGGGTGAAATTCATCCCAAAAACAAATTTTATTATGATGTTGTCAATTTTAGCAGCCCCATCAAGGACCATTTTAACATGGTACCAATCTGTAATATTGTCAATTTAATGGTCCCATACTCTCATGTCTGCTTAAAGTAGTGGCCAAAGAATTTTAAATAACTTGCATACATTTGTAAGCCTCAATACAGTAGGCAATCAAAAATTTTTACTTTTCTTGCTGGTCAATAGAAAAGCCATGCATAAATAATTTTATTATGAAATTAAGTTCTCTACGCGCACCCACCCCTAGCCCATTACATTGACGCTACATTTCAAACTCAAATAATATTGCAAAACAAACTAGAAGATCACCCAAAAAAGTAACATTAGTAATATATATAAAAATATAATATTTACAACTTTAATTATTGTTGTAATATGCATATTATTGCTGGGCAATCCTACACTTCTGTTCGGTAAATTATTTTGACACTGAATTTTGAACAGGCGTGTTAAATAACAATGTAACCAAACAAAACTGAAACAATGGAACATGGTAGCAGTCTGTTAGAGTGCATAATCACTTAGAGTGTGTCTGCAGGTCATTAAGGTGTCTACAATGGATAGTAATGTCCAATCCAGTATAGGATAGCCCCAAATGGACATTGGGGATACAGACGACGCCAGAGGAATTCCTCAATGTGTGCGTCGAAGAGAGCGTCGCTCGTGCCATACATGTTGCAGATCTTGCGCTTTGCGTAGGCCCATGTGCCCTCCACGGTGTTGGTGTGGACTATTGGGTCCGCAGGATCTACGAAGTGCAGCCGATGGTTCACTTCACCGAGACGTGGTTGGATAGAGACGTGGTAAAAACAAGCAGCTCACAAGCAACAGCTCCCTTAAACTGACACCCCCTTAAACTCTGTTCGCTCAAACTTTTGGCCATAGACACATTGCCAATCGACGTCATTTGACTCAGTGGTACGAATTCAAATGTCAAAATAATTTACCGAACGGAAGTGTAGGATTGCCTATTGCTGATTAGTCATTAGTGTGCCAAAAATTTCTCAAGCTCAAAGTGGTACACCAAAGTGGTATACAAAAATAGCCATGAACTCTCCAATGTTACATAGGAAAATTCTGCCATACATGTAATTATAACCTTTTGGAGTCTAGAACTAAGCATGACACCAATATACATAATATTAAAAACAAAAATCTATATATCTTAACTATGTACTATATTCTTATTTTTTAAGTTGTTTTATTTGCTGGCAAACAAAAAGGCAACAAACAAAATGACCTGCCTATCATTGCTACATTTAAATCCAATAATCATATCCACTTTTCTGGCAAAAAATCATTGTTCTACATGCTTTTCTAAATTTTTTGGCCAAACTTTTTTGTTCTGTATACTTGATATATAAAATAAAGTACACCTTGGCAATTAATAAATAATAGGGCCAATCAATAATCTTATTGCAGTCAAGCCAATGGCTATTATTATAGACACAATCTGGCATAGATTGGCACCTACCATGTGGCAGAGCGTCAAAAGACACATGGTTTGAGCATGGTCTGGTATTGGAAAAGGGACATCTAGCATGGCTATGGTTTAGACCTTGGCTATAAAATAGGGATAAAAAATTATAAGAGTCTAGGCCTAGTTTAGGCTAGACTACTAACTTGTCTTTAATTTTCCACTTTAGGCCTACTAATTTTAGTTTTAGGATAGGCCTATTTAAATAATTCTAAACCTACCTTTATCATTTATCCCAGGCGCCAGGCCTAATCTAAAAGATGACAGCATTAATATTCATACAAAATTTTACTGCTCAAATTTAATATTTGCAATAGAAAAATAATACAAATAACATAATTAAGTTAGTCAACACCAAAAGCCAAACACCAAAAGTAGAAAGCTGTTAGTTAACGTGCATTAACAAAAACGTAGTAGTAGTAGTAGTAGTAGTAGTAAGTTGGCTCAGGCAAGAAGCCTGTTTGGCCAATATATTTCTATGTATTTAAGATTGCTTCAGGAATAGGAGACAATATTTTAGCACTAGTTATTTAATTATGATTAGTACGGGTTTTGCAAAATGGTATTTGAAAGAACGCGGAAAAGTTATTAACGATACTTGGACGACTAACGAAGCGAAAGAAAAAGCAAGGAGTTAAAAAAAGTATTGCAGTTAATAAAAGTAAAAACGAAAGAAAAATGAACAAAAACGAACTTCGAAGGGACTTTACGTTAAGCGAATGACGACGATTTAAATAGGTATTAGATAGGAAACTAATTAAATACTAATTAAGTGCTAATTAAGTAGGAAATTAAAAATGGGAAAGGCGGATTTATTTCACTGCTGATATGTCTGTTTCAGTTTGCATAACTGTTTTAGCTATTCATGACTTCATATATTTTAGCTACACCAGTGAGCTCTTTTCTGACTCTTTTTTCATTTGTAGCATATCCTAACTTGTGTACTTGCTTGTCATTTAGGAGGTACTGACAGAAGTATTTTTTTCTGAACTTTTCGGTTTGTGGACATTCGGTCAAGTAGTGTAGGATATCGGAACCATTTCTCGCTCCACACAGTCTACATGGTTCATGAGAGAAAATGTTGGGTGTAATTTCGCATTTCAGTTTTAGGAGGGTTGTTAGGAATTTTTTGTTTCTAAAAGTGCATAGAAAGTAATCTGAAAGGTCAGGCCTGCAGATTTTTTTGTAGAGATAGGCGTTTTTATAGAGTTTAATATGTTGCTGATTCTCTAGCTTTTGGCTAAGTTCTCTTTCTCTGTGTATCTTGAGGTGCTTTTTCACTAGGTATTTCTCGTTATTAAAGCTTTGGGAAAGTTTATCTTCAGTTAGTGCTTTTAAGTCTATACTTTCCAGTTTCTTTAGTATATTTGTTTTCCATGGATTTTTTTGGCTGGTGTTTGAGTAGAAAATTTCTAGTGTCGTTTGGCAAAGTTTTTGATGTCTAATCTTCAGCCAGTAGGTAAGATAGGTTTTAGCAATTCGTTGGGAGATTGGAGTAAGCTCAAGTTCTGATGATATCACACTGTTGCTAGCAAATTTTGGTAGATTGAGGAGATATTTGTAGAATTTCAGCTGAATGTTATCAATAGCTTTTGTTTCAGAAATGGTAGCCAGAGGGCCCCAGAGCTCACAGCCGTACGTGATAACGGGGGTGACAAGCGCGTCGAATAGTCTGCGAATGAGTGTGATGTCCAGGGACGTATTTTTTACCTTGTGGAGTAGGGAAAACATAGCTGAATAACCCTGCTTAGTTTGATGTTCAATACATTTTTTAAAGCTGTTTTTTGGTTCAAAAATAATTCCCAGGTATTTAAATTCATTTACTTCCTCTATTTCTTGGTTGTCGTAGATTATTTTTGTAGCAAAACTTTCTGTGTCATTTTTTTGTCTGGTACTGCCCTGCATAAACTTTGTTTTGCTTGCATTAACTTTCAAGTAGTTTTGCTTGCAGTAATTTTCCATAGTTGTAAATGTGTCTTGAAGTTCATCTTTGTTTTTAGCTAGAATGGCTTGATCGTCCGCAAAGAGCAGGATGAGTGGGAAAGCAGATCTCGTAAGAGAGCGCCTAGCGCTAGAGAGTTCAAGATATTCAACAATGTCGTCAATATATAGTTCAAAAAGGATGGTAGAGAGAGGGTTACCTTGAAGAACACCTTTAGATATTGGGATTGGCTGGGTTTCATCATCATCATCATCTTTCTTTAGAATGAAACAGGCATTTTTATGCATGTTCTTGATAAGTTCTGTCATTTGACCTTTAATACCTTGGTTATCCGTTTTGTGCCAAAGGGTCGGTTGATTTAAGCTATCGAAGGCTTTTTCATAGTCAACAAAACCGATAAAGAGTTCATTTTTGTTGTAGATGGACTGGTTTATAATGTTGTAAAGATTAAAACATTGGTCGATTGTGCTGTGATTGGGCTTGAAACCGTATTGGTATTTTGATATAAGATTGTTAGCGTATGCTAGGTTTTCAAGTCTGGATTTAATAATTTGGCAAAAGAGCTTGCCAAAAATTGGTTGAATGCAGATTCCTCTGTAATTGTTGGGGTCGGCACTGCTGCCTTTGTTTTTATAAATCGGATGAAGAGTATTTGTAATCCAACTAGTTGGAAAGGTTCCTTGTTTGAGTGCTTCGTTGAAAAGTGAGCATAGGAGGTCAGTAAGTTCGTTTTCAAGGTATTTGAGTGTTTCTACATATACTTTATCATGCCCAGGTGCTTTGTCGGTTTTGAGCTTTTTAATATGTTTTATAACTTCTTCTTTGGTGAATGGGGCATTGAAATCCTCTAAATTAGTCAGAATAGGGTTGTCAAGGTGAAGATTGTATGCTAGTCTAATGCTGCTGTCTTGTTCAGTTACAAGATTTTGAAAGTGTATGACAAATTTTTCGTCAATTGCTGCATTGTTATTGGGGCGGTTATGTGGTTTCAGTAATTGCCAAAGCTGTCTTGTATCATTTTGAATATAAGCCTGGTTGATCATGTTTTCTGCACACAGTATTGATTCATGTTTCCAAGAAATCAAGCTTTCGTTATTGAATTGAATTGAATATTGAATATTGAATTGGAAATGGTTTACTATACTGCTTTGGTTTTAGGCTCATTTAATTTAGATTGTTGTGTAACTTTTTTTTACATTAGATCTGGTTACTTTAATTTTTTAAAGTTCCTTTAATAAGTTCCTTTAAAAATTAGGTTTTGTTTTTTCTTCACAAATTAGATGCTAAATTCACGAATTATTACACTTGCGCGCGGGGATAGTAATGCTTGCCTGCGAGACGTTTGCCAGCAAGCCGGCTGCTGGTTTTGCTAGCAAGTCTGGGTCTACGACGTTTGCCTGTCGGACGTTTGCCAGCCGACGTTTGCCTGCGGGACGCTTGCCAGCCGACTTGCAACTGACAGGCAAACGTCGTAGACTCAGACTTGCGGTGACGTGCAATGAACACCTGCTTTCGGCTATCTAAACCCCCAACGGAGAGTTATATTAACCATCTAGTTTAGTCTATGTTAGAGCTGGTATTTAGAATTTTTTCCACTTCATTATCAACATTATCAACATTGTCAAAATTGTTGATGATCATGACTTCGCTACTGACAATCGCATGCTTTGAGTTAAGGTGCGGGATTTTCATTCAAAAGGCGTTACGAGCCGATAGAAAGAGCCGATATCTAATCAAGCTGTCCTGCTACTTTGTTCGCTCGACTGGAGAGCGATTGCAGGATGAAGTAATATACACATTATTGTATAGCTTAGGAGAACGTGATCAGGAACACCTCAATTTGATATTATTATACATTTATAGCATTATTATACCGCTATTGATGCTTTAGTTCGCGAACTAGACAGTAGATTTGACCAGGAAGCATATAATGTGCTTAAAGACATGGAGAAGCTTCTTATTCACGCGGCCAATGGAGCAGCACCTAATTCTATTCCAGCATCACTGATGGCGTACCATCCTGTGGATTGGGATGCTGACAATCTTCAAGCACAGCTATGTTTGCTGCATGGATTTGTGAAGCGTTGTTAACCTGAAGTAAAGCTCATTTCAAGGTTGACAACTCTGCATGACATATTTACAAGAGAACAGATTCACCAGCCGCTCTTTCGAGATGTACTTGCAATGCTGCACGTCTACTTGGTAATGCCAATGACATCTGCCACTGCAGAAAGGTCATTTTCAGCCCAACGACGGATCAATAATTACTTGCGAAGTACTATGACTGCCAAAGCATACAACAGCTTCATGTTACTTAATGTGCATAAGAATCGTACTGACAATCTGAACCTCGCACAAGCTGTTCGCGAGTTTGTAAGTCGCAACAGCCGTCGGCAAACTTTCTTTGGCAGAGTGTGAAATTTGGAGCTTCTGACTACTGACTTTTATTCAGTTTTCATAGTTTGCTACTACTACTGGCTACCTACTGCTATATATTTTTGCATTACGAGTATCTGATATGAACGTGACTTGCTTAATGGAGCAAATTGAAATTCAAATGTTCATTTCATATTCCTATAAACTTACATGTACTGTCAACATCAAATCAATGCAATACCTGCGTTCTGCAACACTTCAATAAACGATTGCTTTAATGATCAGTAATTTATTTGCTCCACTACATATACATGTATAGTTCTATGAGTATCTAAGTACAGTACAATTAGTTGTAAATTTTTGTTTTTTTAAACTGCTGTCGCTGTCTGCTCATTGTGTAAACTAAAATGCACAACTAAATAGTAAATATATAGTTATTTTACGATTATTATTAGTTATATGTAATGGGTTGTACTTTATTGTGAAAATAAATTACTTTTTAATGCATGAATGAACTTACATTAGTTGAAATTTTTGCCCTTCGATTTGCATTGAAGTAACTCAGATCTGCCCTTTTTTATTGAGCCCCCCACTTTGAAAGTAGTTCCGACACCCCTGACCTCAAATGTTTTCGCCAGAGAGACCTGCTCATAGAAAAAGAGGACGGCGATGGCAAGAAGTGTTACGAATCGCCTAATCTAATCACCAAGAATCAGAGCGCCGATCCATGCAGTTAAGGCTAAACGTTTCAACCTAAAGCAAGCGAGAATCTATGGAGCTCAATACGAACTCCTTAAGGTCTACTTTGAAGCTCTGCCTAACGAAACCAAGGACAATTCGTTTTTTCCGAGACCATTGGCTAACCATGAAGAACGGCTGCAGTTTTCGACTAAGCAGGTCCGCGGAATCAGTTGGCTGGGATCATTCATGACATGACTAAGCACCCTGTGTGAGTGTACGAACCACCGCATTTTAGTAACTAGAGATGCTCACTTACACAAAGGCGGCTGCACATTGTTCGACATCATGAGTATCGCGGGACAACAAAATGAGTCGACCGTTAGGCGCTACCTATCGAGGAAGCGTGATCACACATTGCGAGAAATGGCGATTCTTTGGCGACTCAAATCTCGAATTTGCAGCACCGTGCAGGATCAAATTTCCGTTCTCCTCCAGGATGCATTCTGCGTTGCGAGAGTTCGACTGCCTTCATGCGAGTCGCACTGCGATTTCGTGTGGAAGAAGCTGACGACCAAGTTTAAAAGGGTGCGACTTACATGAGTTCGCTGATGTAATTTTGCAAGCTTCGTAGCGATTTTAAATAAAGGGATGCAGATCACACGAAATGCGCTGTGGTATTTGTAGTCGGTCATTTCATGGTACAATCAGTGACTCAAATCATATAAGCATACACATTTTCATGCCATCGGAGTTCGCCTTTGGTTCATGTTGCTTCCTGAACATGCGTTAGAAATATTAGGCGTTACTTTTTTACCCATGCTCTCTGTGGTAGTCATACTGTAATTGAAAAGTGTTCATGGATAAGCTTACTTTATGTATTGACTATAACCATTTAACTTTTCTACTGCTGGAAGAACTTCTGCCATCTCATATTTGATGCTCCAACCATAGACAGTAAGCAAAGGGACAGCTTTTTCTTAGAGTGGCCCATCTAGAGTATATATAATCTGTGGGCCAGACAGACGTAGAGTTCGAAGGTTCGAAGGTCTATGGTATTGGTATTGGTTTTGACAATCAATATGAGAAAATGGACAATCAAAATGAAAACAGCCGTAGAGATCTGCATGCAGCAGCTCAGCTCAGCTTCGCAGCAGCTTAAGCCATAGACTTTTGACGATCAAAATGAGAATTGGACAATCAAAATGGCAACGCGCGGTTAGTTTAGCGAGGCAGCACATTTAAGCATTAGCCAGCCATCTTTCTCAGCCATCTCTCCAGTTTGCTGGTGATGGCACCACCTGTGAGTCCAGATGACAGACGTCGGCTCATCGAGGCAATAGATCGAGGTACACCGGTCAAGGACGCAGCAATAATCCTTCAGCTGTCAAGTTCAACTGCTCATCGCATCGTGAAGCTGTACAGGAATGAGGGAAGGATGAACGGTATGCCTCGTGGAGGCCGAAAAGAAGCAAGGTGCAAGGTGGATGAGGAGATTCGTGAATTTCTGGAAGCAGAGGTGAACCGCAACCCGTTCCTCACCCTGAGCGAGATGGCACAGCGGGTCAACAACAATTTCCCGGACAAACTGGACATCTCATACAGAACTGTGGACAGAAATCTACAGGGACTGATGTACACAGTTAAGCTGGCCACCAAGGGCACGGATGTGCGCTCGAGAACGAACAGCCAGGAGAACATTGAGGCTCGGCGAGAGTACGCAGAGTTCGTGCTGAATTTGGACCCTGCAGTACGGTTGGTGTTTCTCGATGAAACGGGATTCAATTTGTGGACCAGACGATCACAGGGTCGCAGCCTGAAAGGTGAAGAGGTCAGGCGTACGCAGCGCAGACCAAATGTGACTGTTTGCATGGCGATAGTCGCTGAGTTTGGCCTCGTGCACTCGTCGGTGTTCCGAGGAGGCCAGACGAACGCCAGATTTCAGATCTTCATCGACGAACTGAGCGAGGAATGCCACCGTCTTGATGCTGCGGCTTCGTGGATTGTCGTGATGGACGGTCCGCATTTCCATCGAGCAGCACGCATTCCGCAACATCTGCAGCACGCTGTGCCCATCCGCATTCTTCCGGGATATTCACCTTTTCTGAACCCTTCGGAATTCGCCAACAGTTGCCTGAAGGCCAAGATCAAAAGCAGACTTGAGAATCCAATTCTCATTTCGATCGTCAAAAAGTCTATGGCCTAAGCCGCAGCTGCTGCGAAGCTGAGCTGAGCTGCTGCATGCAGATCTACGGCTGTTTTCATTTTGATTGTCCATTTTCTCACATTGATTGTCAAAACCAATATTCCTACCATGATCATGCTTATTCAGCCACCCTGATGAAAAAAATTCGATGCGAAATAATTTTCGCTTTGTGCTACTCTTCCTGTGAAGCTGTGGGAAAGTAGTAGGGAGTAGAATCACCATATCACCAATCAGACGATATCACACTCCCATGGCCGTGCTTGTAATTTTAGTTTTTTGTGTTTTTGAGTAATCATAGATCAGCGAAGAGCCTCATTATTTTATTCTGCGGCAAAAAAACTGTGCAGGCGCAGTAGTCCTAACAAAATCTCGAGCCCAGTGAGAAGCTTACATTTGCAATTCCGATGCCTACAAGAGCCCGTATTTGACACGCTTCCATGCATTTTCATCTGGAGACAGTGAAGAGGTATGTACTTCAAAGAAAACATAGTTGTCTCTTGTGTTGTAATTTTTCTTATTCGATTTTGGAATCGTTGCAGTGTTCAAACTCTCTCTGACATCTTCCAGGTGCGAAGACTGAGCTCGCCGATTGTTTCGAGGTGACCTTCTGGGAAAAGCAAACGAACTCAAATAGAAGAGAGCGGTTGTGTGCAGCTTATACTTCAGGGATGAGATGTACACCTGTCCAAATCACCGTCACGAGCCGGGAACGCGCCTTTTAAGCAGTAAATATCCTGCATTGAACCTTTGCAAGGACGTTACTGCTGAACAACACCGAAAAGCACCGGTAGTTCGAAGCGAGGAAGCTGGATCTTGCTAGAAGTCAAGTTTTTAGAGGCTGAAACGCCAGATAATTGCTGTCAAGTCTAAGAATTCAACGTTGGAAGCAGCTTTTCGCCGCAGCCGCTTCGCATCAAAATGCTTCCAAAATGCCGTCATTCAAGATCTATTTTTTAATTCAAAGAGACTTAGACCTGTCTGGACGGGTGATTCCATTTCATTTGCAACTGGGATAATTCACTACAGTCCTCGATGCCACTGCTACCTGCGAAGCATGGGATTTTGCTTGACTTCTAGATCGACAGTACACAGAAGCATCCGGAAACTTTATCCTGCGACAGCCGGGTGTTTGTCCCGCGATAGAGTCAACTGCCACTTCCATCGCAAGGTCAATGACGCCAGCGGAAAAAAACTTGCTGTAGCGTCTATGGAAATACTTGTGCATTGACTTGCTAAGTGAAGCTTGCTAGTAAAAATTCACACGCACACACACACACACACACACACACACACACACACACACACACACACACACACACACACACACACACAAACACACACTGCTTTTTTTGTTTCGGCTAAGAGCCGGGCCCAAATATACTGAGGGCATAAATCGAGGTTCTTCTTTACCAACTGATACCTCGCGTCTTTGCGCTCCCTTACTTCGACACAACACTTGCACACTTAGTATCGATGGCATGGCCCTCTCTGCTGCTTTGCGTTATGAACGCCATTCGGATTCTATTGTTGTCTTTGAGGACTGTGACACCGATTCCGATGGCAAAACTAATCTCGTTGCAAATGAATTCGTTGCAGTGTGGCTAAAGGGTGTTTTTTTCAAAATGGAAACAGCCTATTGGACAGCCTGGCCGGTGGCGGTTTGGGCAAAAGCTGGCAGAATGTCTAGCATCGTGCACGAAGGTGGGATTTAACGTGGCAGCAATCGTTTGCGACCAGGAGCCAAGGTGTTGAGCCGTCTCATTCCTCGGTAGAACAGGACATTAAGCTGGATGAGACGACGATGACGTTCTAATCTTCATCGAAGTTCCACTCCATTGATGGATCGACTGGCTTGGAAAGCTAAAGTTCCTTAAACGTACTGAAAAAGTTTTCAAGGGACTGAGCTTTCACAAGGGCTGGTAAGTCAGTCTGCGATCCTTGAATGCTGTTTCAGAGTCTGATTAGGACAGGCGTACACGGCGCGGTCCTACGAATGCTGATAATCCAGCAACAAATAAGCAAATCAAAATTTTTACTACTAACATTGTCGAGTTGCTGCTGTTCGCCTGTATCTGGCACATCTGCCAGCGGACTGTAAGGTATACTGTTTCTGAGACCTTTGGTCAAGTTTTTCCTGGAAAAAGGTAACGTCCTTCGTAGGTAATTGGAAAAACACTCTGAACGACCCCATGGTCACCAACATCTCTATGCGTGCTGGACGATCTACCAGGTATACTAACCACTGCATTAGACCTACTACGGTGGTTACAACGCTGTGATAGTGTTCAGATCTGCGATGCCCCGACCACGGTTCCGGCTGTCAGTGTCAATCCGGCGTCTCTCATCGTGTCAGGTGGTGCGACCGCGACGGGTACTCTAACTGGCCAGCCTCAACAGTTTGTTGGGCCTTTTAACAATTGTACCTTCGACTTTTTATTACGAGTGATTGAGCAGGCATTTGCAGGTGAGTCATTGCTCACGCGTGCCTAGTATTTGCTAGCAATTTGTTCACCGTTTGAAAGGAAATATAAAAACACCATCCTAACGTACTGAATGGTTAATAAGTTTTTCGTGTTCTATTCTCTAGTTATTAGTTTACTATATTTTATTTGATAATATGAATAAAATACCATCTATCATAAAGCAATAAAAACAACTTGTACTGTAAAAATGAAAAAATACAATATCCGTTATGTATCTCTTTAGAAAAAAAGTGTGGAAGCACGCATGTTCACAGAATACGAGCGTAGCATGTAGGTACACCATTTTACCTCCATTTTCATTCAAACTCAGCTTCTCTTTCGACAGTGGGAACTTTATCTTCGACACTTCAAGCTTAGAATCTTTGAAACTACATCCACTTCAAACAAACTCCATTTCATCATTGACAATTGAAAGTGAAGGTCAATTCTAACCTCAAGAAACTGCTTCCCTGCGGTCAAATTTGTACCAAATTTTTACAGTTGTTCATTAAAGCAGTGTACGATCAGAATCTCCTTTCTGTACGGATAGCTTCGCACCAAAGCAAACTGAAATGTTGGAAAACGAAATTACACTACAGTGATAGGCACATGTCTAAAATATTGAAAACTTCACTTCCTCTTTTGACAAAGTCCACTTCATATCTACAGTCTTACAGTCTATGATTCTGTAGTGAAACTAAAACTTAACTTAGATTTGAATTGCAATATATTTTATGAGTTAACGATGAAAAGGATTGGGGCGAGAAACTTAACTGCAAGAAAGAACTGTAAAAGGAAATTAGTTTATGGTAAATTATGACAAACTGAGTCGCAAATAAAAAGTACAACACAGTACAATACAACACAAAAGTTTCACTACAAATTGGTCAGGTAAGGCGGCGAAAGATATCACCCGCATACTCAGTACTCACATAAGACGAATCCAATGACGGACAGTGTCAGCAACAGTTCCTTTCCTACACCACCTACAACCACGCAAGCCGCACCAAGTTCGGCCGCACCAGTGGTTACACCTGCAGTAGGAAACGCCGCCGACACCGCTTCAGTCTCCCTGGCTCACCTGAAGCTGCCAATCTTCTATCGCAACAACCCGGAAGCATGGTTCTTCACGCTGGAGGCCCAGTTTATGCTCAACAGGGCGACCAGCGAGACCGCCAAATTTTATCACCTAGTCTCTAATCTACCGGAGGATATCGCGGCCCTGCACTTGTCCGCTCAGACTCCGAAACAGTACGAACAACTGAAAACAGCGATTACATCGACTCTGCAGAAGTCCAAGCAGGAGAAGGTTTCGGAAGTATTGCAAGTCTCGGACCTCGGAGAAGACAAGCCATCAATCTTCATGCGCAAGCTCCGGAGCAAGATGGAGCAGTGCCAGATACAGCCCGACGAGGAACTCCTCAAGGCCACACTGATGAGCTGTCTTCCACAGGACCTTCGTATCGCATTTTCGGGATTCCAACAGCAGTCATCCCAGCAAATTTCCGAGATTGCTGACTCAATGTTGATCGTCAGAAGCCTTAGCTCTCCATCACCAGCGACAGTTTGCCCAATTCAGCAGGCCGGTGCAGACCGGACACCCCAACAGCACTTTGAGCAAGCTCCACACCAACAAGCACCTGGTAAGCCCACTGGAACAGACCCATTTAAGCCTGGCCAACGCTCCGTCGTTTGCCGCTCACACCTCTACTATGGCCGCCGTGCTCAATCGTGTCGCCCCTGGTGCCAGTTTCCCAAGGACAGCTCGCGTCCGATCCGAAAACACGAGGCGATCCACGTCGTTCATCATTTAGCAACCCATGGACGTGTAGAAAATCCATGTCGGACCTGGATAGCAGTTAGCTGATAAATTATCTATGTTAACTAGCAATCTGAAAGCTTTATAAAATCGATTTCGGTATCTTGCTTTACATTTCAGACCATAGACCATAGATTTTTTATCCTGGTTAGCTACCAGGGGGGGTCTTTCTCGAAAGCAACTTACGATCGGCCATAGACGTAAGTTGGGTAAGCTACACTTGCGGGTTGCTCGAAGGGCTCGCAAGTTAGCTATGCGTAAGATTGATCGCAACTTTACGAGTTCGTAACTTTGCGCAAAAGACTGTTATCGCTTTTGACGCTCTAGATAAGACTTTAGACATTCAAAATAAGACTGCATAGGATCGCAAGCAAGGCCAGGCTAGCCACGGCCAGAGCATGCCCAGTCTTGGCTGCAGGAATGGCTTGGCCATAGACTAAAAATGGAATATCAAAATGAGAATAAGACGCTCAATATGAATATGTATGGGTTTCACGTCGGCTTCAGAAATTCTACAGCGTGTGATGTCTACAGTACTCAGCGGCCTGCCAGGAGTGAGATGGGTGCACGACGACATCATTGTGTATGCCCGGGACATCCAGGAGCACAACAGTCGCCTAGCCAGCTGCCTTCAGCGTCTTCAGGGACACGGCCTGACTCTCAACCCGTCCAAGTGCAAATTTGCGGTGCCGGAGGTCAACTTCCTGGCCATGCGACTGTCGGCAAAAGGGATCCAGCCAGCTGAAGCCAAGGTGTCGGCGATCAAAAGCTTCAAAGAGCCAACGAACGCCTCGGAAGTCCGCTCCTTCCTCGGTCTGGTTACGTTTGTCAGTCGCTTCATGCCAGGCCTGGCGGACATGACGAAGCCGTTGCGGGACCTGACCAAGAAGAGTGCAAGCTGGCAGTGGGGCGAGCAGCAGGCCAAGGCTTTTCAAGAAGTCCAAGATCGCATCGCAGTCGACAGCACACTGATCTTCTTCGACAAGCACCGGCATACCGAACTCGTTGTCGACGCCAGCCCCATCGGACTCGGCGCCATTCTTTGCCAGATTCAGTCCGACGGCTCATCCAAGCCGGTTGCATTCGCAAGCAGAGCCCTATCGGCAGTCGAGTCGAGGTACTCACAGACGGAACGGGAGGCTCTCGCAATCAAGTTCGGCTGCCTGAAATTTCGACACTATCTCAGCGGCGCCGCCAACTTTACTGTCGCCACCGACCACAAGCCGCTGACCTTCATGCTCAAGCCCGGCTCGCGCCCACCTCCACGCATCGAGCGCATGGCGCTCAGCATCCAGGACATGCAGTTCAGTGTCATCTATCGGCCAGGCCCGTTCAACCCGAGCGACATCCTCAGCCGGCAGCCAGAGCCCGCTCCGACATCGATCAACATCGGCGAGATCCTGGACACAAACTTCATCGGCAGCATCGCGCAAGCGTCGACGCCGAGAGGCCTGTCCCTGCAGCAAGTCCGGGAAGCCACGGCCCGTGATGCCATTCTATCGACTGTGCTGTCATCATTGAGAACAGGCAATTGGGATCTGCGGGACGACAGCATCCGACGACTGCACGCCGCCAGGCACGAGTTGACGAGGCTTCTGGTGTTCTGCTGCGAGACCAAAGATTGGTAATCCCAAAAGCCCAGCGGCCCGTTGTCCTGCAGCTGGCTCATCAAGGACATCAAGGCGAGACCAAAACACTGCGCCGACTCAACTCCAAGGTCTGGTGGCCCGGAATGACAGCTGAGGCCAAGCAACTGGTGGCACAGTGCCTGGAATGTGCGGCCACCAACCATCAAGCGGAAGTTTTGGCAGCCCCACTGCAACCGACTGAGCTGCCAGAGTCTGCCTGGTCCACCATCGGCATCGACTTTCTTGGACCTGCCAACGGTCGACATTTCCTGGTGATCATAGACCACTACTCGCGCTACCCCATCGTCGTGGCGATGAAGTCGATCACAGCTGACCGCACCACCAGACAGTTACAGCAGGTCTTCGCGACCTTCGGGATTCCCCAGCAAATCGTGACGGACAACGGTCCGACATTCACATCAGAAGCCTTCAGAAGTTTTGTCACAAGCCACGGAATCAGCCACCGGCGCATCACACCGTACCATCCCGAGGCCAATGGCATTACCGAGCGAATCAACAGGTCCCTGAACAAGCTGCTCCGCATCTCCAACGCCCAAGGAACCGACTGGAGGACGGCATTGCAGGAGTGGCTCGCCGCGTACCGCAGCACTCCGCACACGGCCACAGGAGTCGCCCCAGCCGACCTGATGTTCGGGAGACCAGTCCAAGACTGCATTGCAGGAGTCAAGCCGCAGGCTGCAGCAAAGACGGTCAGGAACAGAGACCGTCAGTACAAGGCCGCCATGAAGCACTACGCCGACGCGACAAGATCAGCCGCAGAGCATCGCATCCAAGCTGGCGATAAAGTCATCCGCAGAAAAATTCAGCCATCGAAAACGGACACGCCATTTGAAATTCAGCCTTGGACAGTCACGGAGGTCAAAGGCGATTCTGTCATCCTGGAGAGCACGGGCGGCAGCAACTGCATGCGCCACGCCAGCAACGTTAAGCGACTGCCAGAGCGGCCAACAGGAGACGGACCAGACGAGACCGGCGGTCCAGAAGGCGACCCGACGGCCGCTTCGGCACCCGCGGAGCCGCCGGCCGCAGCCGGTGCGGGGGAGCTGCCAATCGCGAACCGTCCGCATCCAAGAAGCTGCAAATTACCGCAACCTAATTATAGGACCTGATTTTTTTCGTGCATAAACTGACGAACCTATAAACCTCTTTTTGCTTTTTTGCGCATGACATTCATTTTTTTTAAATCCGATTTTAATCCGTTAATCTCCGCGAAGGGGAAAGATGTTGTACTCTGCCCCCCCCTTTCTCGGCACGTTGATTTTAACTCCTGTCAATCAATCGAAGCAATCGATTACAGAGCTTTGAGCTCAAATATATAATCGCACCCCACGCCCAAGTCGGGGCCATAAGCTTTTGGTTCATCTAAACTTCTGTCTCTCGCGTCAGTCACTACAATGAGCGACTGGTAAATTACCAGTTAGCAGCAGCTAAAATTACCGCGGATATTCAGCAGTCTGCTAAAATCTGGTTTCATGAAGGAACTGGTAAATATCTGCTAGTAAATATCAGTACTGCTATTCTCCCTAGCATAGAATTCGTGCCATAGACATGCGTTTTGCAGCTGAAGAAGAAGCTGAGTTGGAGAAGGAGAAAGAGAAGGAGCGGGTAGTATATAAGGCTCTAGTTTCGCTAGCTTAGAAGTCAAAACTGAAAAGATTTTAAAAGTGCACAACCATGTCCACGCCGGAACAAAAGCTCCTCTTTCTGTCTCGCATGAGAGACAAAAAGGCCGTTTTGTTCGGTAGTTTTGCGGATAACGCAGAAGCCAAATCGAAAAAGCGACACACTTGGGAGGAAATCCGAACCACGATGGAGGCAAATGGGTTGTGCAAGACAGTTGCATATCTGCGCGACACAATGTGGAAAAATATTCGGATGGCAACAATGAAGAAGCGAGACGCTAGTCGTCAGACGGGCGCCGGAGGAGGGACTCTCGCCAAGGAGACAGATGTGGATCGTATGGTTCTAGAAGTCATTGGAAAGGAAAGTCCTTCGGTATGTGGGCTTGATGTCGAAGAAAGTGTGCCGAAGACCCGATGCCGCTTCCGATGCATCTGTCCATATAGACAACTTAAACCGTACTATGCCTAGCAGCTCGGCGGAAAAGCCATCCATGGCCAGGCCTTCGATGTTGGCCCTGCTCAGCGACGTAGCAGGCGAAGCGCCATCGACCCCACGTCGAAGGAAGCCGGAGAAGATGACGGAAAAAGGAGAGTTGGTTCTCGAGTTTCTACGACTACGCAACAAAAAGCTGCGCCTGGAAATCCGAAAACTTGAACTCGAGCAGCAAGATGATATAGCTCGTACTATGCTAAAGCTGTTATTTAGATTGAATGAACACCAAAAAACGCATTGTGTTGTTTAAATTTGTTGCATCATTTATTCACGCGTTTATTAGTTTCAGTGTTTATAACAGTGTTTATCAATTAATTTAAAAGCCTTAACTTTCAAACAAATGACAGGATTAAAATTGAATAACGCTGTGTTCGCAAAAGTTGCATACATAAACGTTTAACATTAACATTAACATTTGTTCTTTAACATGCTTTTCAATAGTTAGTTTCTGTTATCGATTGAAATTAGTCATTGGAATAATTCAATAAGTTGTCTCCCCCGGTTGTCGTTTGCGTTCACTACTTCGCCCTCCATGGGTATATCGATGCCCACCATCGGATGCAAAAGCTCTGCTGCCAAATTGTCGTCAACTTGTCCTTCGAGTTGAATGCAAAGATTGTGCAGAACAACACACGCCTTGACTATCTCAGCAGAGTAAGCAGGACCTTGAACGCGCAGACCATTGAGACAGGGGAAGCGCAATTTTAGCAGTCCGATACTGCGCTCTACGACTGATCGCGTCTTCTTTTGAGCCCTGTTAAATGCGGCGGTTGCTGGAGGCAGATTGTCGCCTAGAACAGGTGGTATTAACCAATCCAAGCAAGGAAAAATACTGTCACCGAGTATGACGGCTCCTGGGATTGGACGCCATTGCTCCATCTGGAAACGTGTAAACAGACACCCTTGCGTCGCTTACACTTCCCGGCCATGATGCGTTGCAGTAATAAAATTAATGATCTGGTCCGCTCACAAGAAGCACGTTCAACGAGTGTTGACCTTTACGGTCCACGAACTGGTTTTCGTGAAGTCCAGGTTTCTTAATGGGAATAAGGGTCCCATCGATGAGTCCACAGACAGAATGCATTCCTGCGATGTTAAAGAACTTCTGCACAACGTTGTTGATGTCCGGCCAAGCAACGGTATGGTGAAAAAGCTCAGAGTTAATGGCAGTCGTTACGCGGCGCACAACTCTTGTGACAGGCGACTCGGAAGGCCCGTGTGCGTCTGGAAGTACGTGGTAGAAGCCGTTACAGGCGTAGAAACGCAATGCGGTCAACGCTTGCTCCTTGGCACTCAATTGACCTCTTCGAACGCTACCATACTCCAAGGTTGGGCGAATTCGTTCGAGCAGATGCTCGAACGTAGGTGGCAACATTCTAAAGCGCTGTCTAAAATCCCAGTCCTCGACGAAGTTCATGCGCTCTCGAAATTCCCTTGGACGCGGCCCAGGTTCCTCTTCGAGCAAATTAAGGGCGTCGTATATAGGCAGCTCCATTTCTTAGACACCTAAGTAGGATGCTAAGTTTTAACCGTGGAAAATGTGGTTATTTTAGCAGCGCTGGTATACTCCTGAAACCAACCGTTACCAACCCCCGAGAACACCATATCTTACTTTGAGCCATAGACATAGACGTTCTAAATCAATACAAGTTTTACCAGTCAATTCGTGAAACCACAGCTCACCAGACTGCTAATAGTTAGCAGCTGCTAAAGTTCGCCATGAAACCAAACTTCAAGTAGCTGCGGTTATTTACCAGTTACCAGTTGCTCATGAAATCGGTCCCAGGGCCTATCACCGGTAGCCTATCAGTTACCAGTGCTGACAATTTCGATTTACGAAGATTTTACATCTTGATAAAAGATGTTGCTTGGTTGATAAGTAGCCAACCAGTGCGTAAAATTTGGTGAATGGACTGAAGCTCGCTTGCTAACAAATTTGGAAGTTGGCCCGGCCCATAAGGCAAACAAAACGAAAGTCGCGACAAGTAGAAAGGGACGAGACATCTTCTCTTAAAAGTCGCTTCGTATTTCTCCATTTCTGAGTGGAAAGAGCTCACTAGCTTTCTTGGTTCGCCACTGTGACTCAATAGAGCTTGGGCCATGCTGTCCAGGGATCAGAAGCGTTTGTCTTTGAGCGAACTTTTAGAGCGCAAAGAAATCCTGTTTGGAAGCTTTACCAACATCAGTGATGGAAACCGACGGAAGAAGGAAGCATAGTCGGAAATAATTGAGGTGTTGCGCGCAAACGGATACACGGATGCGGCCACCGTGCAGCATCTCCGTGACGTGACGTGGAAGAACCTGCGGAGTGCGACTCTAAAGAAAGTCGACAACAGTAAACAGACTGGCGCTGCTGGAGGCAAGGCAGCGGAGTTTTCTGACGTAGACGAGATCGTCCTACAAATCATAGGCAGAGAATCACCAGTGACGCAAGGACTGCGAGTCACTGAGAGCACCGTGCTCAAAGATACTCCGTCCTATGCTGCCACATCAGCTAGCGCGTTGAGCATGTCGCTCAGTGCTCCGTCTGCTGTACAGTCACGTTCTACGCCATCAATGCTGCAGCTGCTTACTGGAGACGTGAATGAGCAAGACCTTCAGAATTTTCTATCTGGATGGCAATGTGCATCGCTTCCATCTACACCAAAACGCCAGATTAGCAGTGGTGGGAGTATGGATCGCAGGACGAGTTACTACTGGAACATCTAGAACTCAGAAACAAGAAGCTGATAGTGGAGATGGCTTTGATCCAATTAATATGAACTGTCTTCAAAGGGAATCAGATGGGACGCTGACTGAGCGATCGATATAACTGGTGTTTTGCTGTTGTGTTTTATTTTTTATTACCGCTGCAGTGTTTAATGTGACGATCGCAGTTTAAAGTGTGTTAATATGTTTAATATACGAGCTACTTATCTTGTCGTTATAGTCTTAACACTTTCGAAACACAGCGAAACGATATTGATGAATAAATAGAACAAGAAGAATTCGAATAGAAGTCGAAAAACTAGCTTCAAGAAGAAGACACAGTAATCCTGCGTATAACTTCATTGAAAAAGACAACGAGTTGATCGCGTCGCGTAAAGTCTTGCTGAATGCCATCGACACCAATCGCAACGTTCTCAATTTCAGCGAAATACTGCAGAACTGCACCGTCATCAATGGCACCCTCGTGTACGATGCACAAATTGTGCAGCACTGAACAAGCTTTCACGATTTCACATGGCGTACGCGGATCCCTTGACTCTTAACATGCGCAGACATGGAAATCGAATTTTTAACAAGCCAATGGCCCTTTCAACGATGCTGCGTGAGCAGCAATGAGCTGAGTTAAACCGATTCTCTGCCTGAGTCAGGTTGTTCCGTAGAATGGGGGGAATCAACCACTGAAGGCAGGGATATATTGAGTCACCAAGCAGGACACATCCAGGAAAAAAAGCGGAAGCCGTGTCGCTCGAAACTAGTAAACAGATTGGAGTTTCGTAGCACACGTACATCGTTCACGCTCTCTGGCCACGAGGAGTTCATATAGAAAAGTTGGTGCTTCGGTCCGCAGACAACCATGATATTCAGTGAATGTCCTCCCTTTCTGTCCACGAACTGAGCCTCGTTCTCATGTGGGGTGCGAATATTAATCAATGTTCCATCTACTGCGCCACATATGCTAGGCATTCCACCAAGCTGGAAAAATTCCACTGCCAGATTCTTCACACCTTTCTGGGGCCAGCACACGACATCTTGAAATAGTGTATCATTCATGCCTGAGTGACACGCTTTACACACTGTTGCCTCAGACGGTCCATGTGCGTCCCTGATCAAATGGTAATACGAGTTTGTAGCGTAGAAACGTAGCGCCGTCAGCATTTGCTGAGTAGGTATCAATGCGCAGCTACGAAGAGTTTGTCGCTGGAGCACAGGTCCGATCAGGCGTTCCAATTCTTCAAACGTATTTCTGTTCAATCTGAAGCGTTGAACAAAGTCCCTGTCGTCCCCAAAGAATTCTCTCTGGATGTATACCATCTGTGCTCGTTGAACGGGCTCTTCGTTGATATTCCACAGTTGAAGAAGGTCCATGATTTTGATATCTATCCTGCTTCGAGGGTGGATTAAAATTTGCTTGATTTTATCTACGATTTCTTACCAGTTGGTAGACTGATATGCGCGCACTCGTGCATTTGCCATTATCATATAGACTAGCCAACAAGTGAGTCAAAATAATGGAAAGATAGTGACGCGCACGAGTGTCTATGGCGTTGTTGCACGCGCAAGCCGTGCTTCTATCACATTATCATATAGACTAGCCAACAGTGGCTATTCATTTTTGTCTATGGCAATTTGCAAAGAACAGGGTTGAGGGAGGCAAGGAATATCTTTCTCTCCACTACAGCGCGATATTTGTTCGTCTCAGTGTGCGTTCATTTGAAAACATGATTCATCTGTCTCAATTCCCGGACAATTGCATAACCGGCTTGACTACGGCAGAAATCGAGAAGCATGTAGAGCTCATGGACAGAAATTCGTTGATCGAGCGGACGATGTTCGATGATGTGCCGCTCCTACCTACTCTGGAAGAACTGTTCAATCTGATTCCCTTGGTGGAGGGTGAAGACTCGGAATCAATTCCGGATGTTGGAGGTTCCACAACTGAACTGCAAGCGATTGTCGACAGACAGGACGAGGAGACCAAGGTCATCTCTACCGAAAAGCAAGAAGAATCGGCTATTGCCCGCTTCCAAGTATTTCTTCGAGAGTACAAATTCGAAAGCTTTGAAGCTGGATCCTGCACTGAGGACGAGCTTGCGGAAAAGCTGAAGTTCTTCTATGCCACTCTTAGAAAGCAGGATGGGAGCTTCTACGCACCGTCTAGTCTAATCTGCTTTCGAGCCGGCTTGTTTCGGTATTTCAGGCGTACCAGGGCCATTAACATTGAAGGTCATCATTGAAGGTGAAAAGTTTCATATTGCGAATTTAGCCTTGAAGGCCGTTTGTCGAATGTTCCTAAAAAATGGCGGTCGCATTCGGCATTACGAGGCGATGGAGAAGGACGATCTGAACAAACTGTGGACGTACTTCGACCGCTCAAATGGGACGAAGCTTCTACACGAGGTGTACTTCATTCTGCTCTATTACTATAGAGCAGATCTCTCGCCATCTCTCTCTATCTATTGCTCTATTTCTAATATTTTAAGCAAAACAAACTGTACAGCTGCGTGGCCTCGACATCATTGTGGATCCAGCTTTTCATGCGGCTAACCTGATGATCAAGTATGTCTGCAACGCTTTTTTGCAGAATGGTGGTCGGATCCGCCACTACGGGGCCATAGAGTCTGACGACTTGATCAAGCTTAGTGCATACTTCGACAGGGCAACACCGTCGCGACTTCAGGAGGAGGTGTACTTCAATCTGCTATACTACTTTGGCAATCGGGGCAGAGAGTGGGTTCGTGGAATCACCATGCAGTCGTTCAGCCAGGTAAAACTGGCCAATGGGTCGTTTGAAATCAAGCTGCAGGGCGGTACATCAAAGAATGTGCATGGTTCCACCGACATGAGGGAGTGCGACGACAACAAGGAAGCGATGATGGTGGCGACGTCAGTAGCTGCAAAATGTCCGGTTCGTGCTTTTCTGCTCTACAAAGCCAAGATCAACGATGTTCCCGGTTGGAACGGACGCGACGTTTTCCTGCGACCAAAGTCTCGAGTCGGTCCAGACGGTGTGTGGTACACAAAGCAACCAGTCGGCGTCCAAACTCTCGGGCCTCTACTGAAAAATATTTCTACCAATGCCCAGCTCTCCAGGGTGTACACCGCCCACTGCGTACGTCCGACGGTCGTTACCACTCTTCATGAATCCGGCTTTGCAATCGAAACAATCGCGAAGGCCACAGGTCATAAGGTCAGCGCATTTTTCGTCCTTATTCTGCTCTAATTTTGATTCATGTCATGCATGCAATATGACTATCATTACCATATATTTTTTGTTTCGTAGTCGTCCACATCCGTGGAGCGCTACATCCGTCGCGGAAAAAAGAGAGAGACAATCGTCGCAGGCATGAGCGGGCAACTGACACGTGCCCTGACTGACAGCGACAACGTGCAGTTCGGTGGCAGAGAGACTGCTTTGGCACCGGTTTCTACTGGTAACCAGCCTGTCATCACAACAATGTCAAGCGCCGGCGCATCCACTGTGACGGTTTCTACTGCCTTAACGAAGTGCATGAAGATCGTAGCCAACGGCGAACGCAACGTGGTGGAGTTTACATTTGAGTGATATGTGATGCAGTCTACTACGCTCAATATTGACTTCATGCTGACCTTAGCGTTACTTGTTTAAATTTATCGTCACTTTGCAATTTCATTCTTGTTCTACGTTTCACTATGTTTAAATACATTCGTTCCATGGGTGCAGTGCACTGATTTTTGTGTAGCCACAAGTGAAATTTTTCCATAGACAAAAGCATTCCGGCACGCAAAGGCATGCGGGAATGGCATTCTTGCACGCTAGCGCGCACTCGTGCAGATGTCATTCCCGCACTCGTGACCGTGCAGGAATTCCATTGTCGGATGATTCATCGTGCAGGAATGCACAAAACCGTGCAGGAATGCATTTCTGCGCCTAATGCTTTTTCAGTGAGATTTTACCATAGACATCCATTCCTGCACGCAAAAGAGTGCAAGAATGCCATTCTTGCATGGAAAATCAGCCGACAATGTGGTGCGAAAATTCCTCTTACCGCCCTAATTTTTGGATCTGCCATTTTAGGGTGCAATAGATTACGAGCGTTGTCTCGAGCGATCCAAGATCCGGTTTTTCATTTTTTATAACAGTTCGAATATAAATGGCGAAACAGATGCATATATCATTTTAGCAACAACCTACGCACTCGAAGAGCGCAAGTTCAAATTTAATGATAAAAAAGGCCATAGTAATGTTTAAATATAATAACAAATAACAGAAACTCACTTTTAGCAGATCGTGGAAGACGCGATCCAACATTAAAAAACAAAAATCCTTCGCAAGCTGCAGATTTTCTGGATTTCACTTTGAGGCTGCTTGCTTGCTTATTGATCTGCTTGACTGCAAGCGAAACCCTCGTTTCAACGTTGTAATCAACCTATGTTTGTTTAAAATGATTTTAAAATGCACTGCAGGGCCAAGCCTATTTCATATAACTCTTATGGACAGAAGGTTATTAATTCAGTGCAAAGACAACGGGAACGAAATGCTTTTCACGCCTGCAGTGACTGTCTATGGTAAATCCTCTCGCTCGGTTTCTACAGCCCCTTTTAGGCTACATTTTTTCTCTAGAGAAGCACCCCGCCCAGTCTGTAGTCTCGCTGGAGGACCGGACATAGACTATAGACATTCTGCCAGCTGATACAGCATGAGGTCCGGTCCCAGGGCATGAGCAGTGTTTTTGTTGCGTTGAGCAGACGCAGTATGGCAATTTTTTTCAACAGTGAGAGGCATTCTGACGCTTGCTAGTTGGTACGGCCGTGTAAGAAAAACTCTATACAGAATTTGAGCACATCCAGGGTCCAAGGGGAGTCGGCTGTGGCCTGCGCCTGATGTTTAGGTCATAGACATTTTTGTTCACATACCTCGTATTTAGACCATGGATGAATAAAAGGGGACGCTTTCATAAGACCTAAATTTCACAACGCCTAAAACCACCACACTTCACAACGCCTAAATTTCATATCGCCTAAATTTCACA
>NIVC01000476.1:87500-114696 GCA_002269645.1 Macrostomum lignano | reverse complement strand
TCACATAGGACTTGCTAGATGTCCTCGATCTGTTTCAACGTTGTCGAGCCAAATAGCCAGCCTCTGTGCATGTTTGACAGGATATGCAAATAAAGAGAGGCCATCGCAGTTGTACATGAATCAGCACTGCAGCTTACAACGTTTTACCATAGACAAAATAGAAATCTTCAATAGCCAATGGGTGCGAACGGGGGCTTCGCGAGCAAAATTGCACCCCTAAATTTAAGGCCACGAGCAATCCATGCTTTATTCATCCATGATTCAGACGTCTTGTATCTTGTCGCGAGATTTCAAACCGGTCTATGAAACGAAAACAAGTCGCACTTATAGCTTTTTTTTCCAGCTGGAGAGACCCATGAAGTCGATGTATTGTAGGTAAATCACCGGTCGATCAGTTTGTAAATGATTTATTTTAATATAGCCACTACATTTTAAGAGGCTTACTGGCCAATATTCTTATTGAAGATTGTCAACTTCTTGTAGGATTTTGTTCTAAAGTCTGTTACATGTAGAACGCAACACGCTCTCAACCGAGCTTCCCAACGTTGAATTAATGAATTTTGGCGGTGTCGCTTTGCTACGAGTATTTTCCCAGTATAAATCTAGAGAATGTTATACAACGCAATATAGCAAAAGCTTAAGGTAAACACCAACAATAAAAGTCGAGTTTGTTTTAGATTGCAAAGTCAACAAATATATTTGGTCCTCAGATTTATTTTGCAAACAGCCATGATCAACAGGCTAGCGTCGTTTGTCAATTGAGAACATATGTCACTTGTCATAATCATCTTCTTCCTTTCCATCGTCATCGGCATCCTCATCGTCATCCTTGTCGGCGTCCCGGTCGCATTTGTCGTCCTTGTGATCCTTGTCGTCCTTGTCGTCCTTATCCATTCCATTTAGGCTTTTCACCCTCACTGAGGGTATGCCTCACCCCACGATGCTAGGGGTCGTCGATGTCACAATTTCTTCTGTGTCTAGCCATGTTTGTCGCCGCCAGCATTCTTTTGCAACCCGGACATTCTTTCCATTTCCTCTTGTAGACTCTCACTGTGTTGTTGATGTTAGGTTCTCCTGTGTTGTCATGTGAGCAACTGCGTCTGTGCCTTGCGATGTTTTTCCGGTGAATTTTGGCGCCACATCTTCCGCATATTCTCATCTCTTCTTCTGTTCTGTCAATTCCATTACATGCTTTTCTGTGGTTTTTGAGTGTGTTCTCGCTCTTGAAAGTGGTGGTGCATATATCGCATTTAAACGTGACTTTCTGCTCTCGATGCATTCTCTTCATGTGGATTGCGAGACCGCCTCGGGATTTACATTTTTTACCGCATCCGGGCCAGTCGCAGATAATCTCCTTGCTGGTTACTGTTTTCTCGTTCCTTTCCAGTGTTTGTTCTCCGCTGTGTCGATGACCTCTCCTTTTCTCAAACTCTTCCAGGTGTTTCATTCTCTTCATGATGGTCTCCTTCCATTTCTTTCTGTCTCTTGTTTCCTCTTTGATCCTTTTCCAGTCGATGCTTGTTTCCTTTAGTAGTTTCTTCCAGTAAAAGAGGGTCTTCTTTTTCTTGCCTCGGCATTTCTTGATTTGTTTAAGATCGTTGAGCCATACTAGCGTTGCAATTTTTACCATTCTGGTGTTTTCCAAGCGCATTATGTGACCGATCCTTTCGAGGGTCCTTTTTTCAATTTTCCACCTAATAGATTTGATCTCCAGTTCGTTTCTTATGTCTTGCATGTTGACTCGTTCTCGTTCCATCTGCTTCAGGGGTGGCTCGCGTTTGTTACTCCAGATATGTCTGTAGCATTTGTCCACCCAGCTTTGAAGCGACTTAATTTCGTTGGTCGACCAAGGCCTTGTGTTGCAGTCGAAGAGTAAGCCACTCTCAACGCAAGTTTCCACAATTTTTGCCTGCTTCTTTTTGCTGATTCGACTTTTTATTCAGTTGGATCTTAACTTTTCCCCATAGACTGCGTGCTCTTCGTTTTCGGTCGGTTACATCATGTTTTGATTCTATCCAGCAGCCGAGGAAACGGGTTTCTGCTTGGTTCGTTCTTCCAAAGATGACTCTCTCTTCTTTGTCGTCGTTCATTTTTTCTTCGAACCTCTCCATTGAGGATTTGATCGTTGTTATGCCCTCTTCCATTTCCTTTGTTGGGCCAATGATCGTTGTGTCATCCGCGAATAGGATGGACGACATAGATTCTTCGACCAGTTCACTGTTGTTGGCGTGTCTGGATGTGTCGCCTGGTAGGCCCCCATCTGGTATCCAATGCCATTTGATGCCTGCCGTCTGTCCTTTCTCTTGTGCAGCTGTCTTTCTTTCCTTTTCCGCTTGTTGCATCACTGTTTGGTGGAAGATGTTGAAGAGTATTGGGGATGTTGGGCATCCTTCCCTGAGGCCTCTTTCCGGGTGCCAGCTTTCGCTGTCTTCTTCTTTTCCTCGGATGCAGTACTCCGTTGTTTCGTGTAGATTACATATTGTTTGGTGGAAGCGTCCTTTAAGACCCAGTATACTTAGTATTCTCCACAGTGCCGGCTTGTTGACGCGTGGGTACGCCTTTTTTAGGTCAAGTAGTCTCGCTTCTGGGTCTGCTTCTGTCTCTGGCTGCGTTCCTGTTTGAGTTCTTCTTTTTCGTAGGTCTTCCATATCTTCTTGGATGCGTATCATGATCTGGGTTGCATCTGCTATTGATCTGTTCTGACGGAATCCATTTTGGTTTTCACTCAGTATTTTAAGTTTCTCTGTCCCTGTTCTCAGCCGTGTGGCGAGTACTCTCGCCAGAATGCGGCTACCCATTGCAAGCAGACATACCCCTCTGTAATTGTTCGGGTTGTTGATGTCGCCCTTCTTGTGGAGTGGGATGATTTGTCCAATTTTCAGGCTTTCACTCCATTTCTCTGCTTTGTATTTGAACATCTGTTGTACCACTTTGATTATTTCGTTTCTTGTGGCTTTGTCTGCTTCCTTAATTTAACAAATTCTGACACCGTCTTTGCTTGGTTCAGATTCTCTCATTTCCTTTATCGCTTGTAGTATCTCTGCTTCCGTTAGTTCTTCGTTCATTTCATTGTTTGCCTCCTTTGCTTCTTTGTTCCTCCTTAGGTCCTGCATTTTATCCACTACTCTGAAAAGTTCTTCACGGTTAAGTTCAAAACGATCTTTAGAGACTTTCTCAAAATGTTCTTTGAATTCTTCGGTGGTGATTGTAGTTTCAGTTCTAGGTTTACTCTACCTTTGTCCTAGCCGTCTAAGCGCTTTGTACACTCCACGGAGATTCCGCGGATGCTTGCTTCTACACTCATCTCGATTATCTCGTCCCACCATTCTTCTTCGAGTTCTTTAAGTCTGTTCTTCATGTCTTTCCTTGCCGTTCTTAAGTCCTCTGCGGCAGTTTGCATCCTTCTGTGTCCATTTCTTCTTGCTCTGTCCGAATCTGCTTCGTTTAAACATATCGCCGCTCTGTTTCTGTCTTGGACTCTAGCGTCAATGTTTTCATGTAGTCTTGTTAATTCTTCTTCGTGTCCGATTAACCACGGGTTTGGGGCGGTCTTCTTGTTTGTGCCACACACCTCTTTGGCGGCTTCGTTAAGTATCTTGGAGAGTGTGTCCCAGTCTTTCATTTTTTCTTTCTCCGTATCTGCTACCCCTTCATTCTTCATTTCTTCCAGTGTCCTTTGAAGTTTCTCTTCTGTGAGAGCTCTAAACTTTTTAGAAAAGAAAGTCCTTGTCATCCTTGTCGTCCTTGTCGTCCTTATCTTACTCTTCGTCTTCCTCTTCATCATCATCATCCTTATCGGCGTCCCTTTTGTCCTTGTCATCCTTGTCGTCCTTGTCGTCCTTATCTTCTTCTTCTTCTTCCCTTTTTCGCCTTATGTGGCATGGGCAGTCGTTAGGGGCGTGGTCCGTCGTTAGCAGTCCTTGCAGATGCGTTGGTGGCGTGCCATGTTCGTTGCTGCTAGCGTACGCCCACATCCTTCGCATTGCTTTGTTTTCGCGCGGTATTTTCTCTCACCTCCCGGGGACCGTGTCTCTTCCCGCGTTGTACCGCAGCTCTTGCGGTGTCTCGCTAGATTTGACTTTGATATTTGTCATCCTTGTCGTCCCTGTCGTCCTCATCGAGCTCATCATCGTCTTTGTCATCCTCCTCTTTATCATCATCCTTGTCTGCATCCCTGTCGCTTTTGTCGTCTTCATCGACGTCCTTATCGTCGTCAGCCACATCAGAACCGGTGCCGGCGGACCCCATCAGTGGAGAATCGTCAGCGTCGCGCTTAGAACTCAAGTCGGTCTCCGGCCTCTGACCTTGCGGCATCTGAAAATGTTTTATTGGCAAAGTTAATTATCAAAGGGATAATATTATAATAACTTGTTTTCTCCAACGCTTCAGATGATGATGGTGCCGATATGAAGAAAACTTACCGCTGCAGCAGCTGCGATGACCAGAAGCAGCAAAAAGATGAGCCTCAAGTTGCGCTAATAAGATGTCTGTAAGTTTTTAACTGTTATTGTTACAGTCGAAGGTTGACTATAGATTTCATCTCCCCACTTGAGATTTGAGACATTTTTATAGTCCCGAAGTCGGCCTACCGCAGCTTTTCCACCTGTATTGAACTCAAACAATGAATGCAAATTTTTCGATTAATAAATATTTTTTCCCATGGCAATTTTTTTTATTTAGTAGCCATAAAGCGAAAAGTGCGCAAACCTTCTAGAAGTCTAGAACTCTTCGTTTACTTACTTAATTAATTTCCAGCTTAATCACCTGTCCTTTTAAAAATTCAGAAAAATGGCTCGATCTGCTCAAATCGCAGATAGGCAAACATTGAATTTGACTCTTTTGGGAAGCCATTTGCTTAGTATTGTCAAAATTTTAATTTTATTCAAGATTTTCGTCCTGCTGGTTTCTGAAAGCCGCGGCCTGGCAGCTTCGCAGCAATAACTAGATTTACATGTAGATTCCGTAGCTGTTACAAATGAAAGTCTAAAACGTTTTGAGCAGTGATGAAAGCTTGCGGATTCCTGGCTCGGAAAAAACCGAGAATATTCGGCTGCTTTTAGACGATATCGATTCAAAGACCCCGATGACACTAACTCTGCAAGGTAGACCTCTGGAGAGACAACTAAAGGGGTTTTTGTTTGGACCACTGTAGTGTATATGAGTAACAGGACGTATAAAACTCATGCAAAGATCGCGCAATTTTGGAGGCCAATTTCCTGTAAAAAATACACTGCGAAGATAGAAAAAATCTTTTTTCATCACAAAATCTATGATTGCATTTGATCTGGGCAGTGAAGATTACCATTATTTTAATTAGCATGCACAGCGTGTTAGTCTGTTATATTTTATATGTAGCTGTAGTAGAACTTTTTCGCACACTTCAGTTTTAGGTAAAGTAGTTCCCTTAATGAAAAGTAAATAAACGAAAGAAAGAATCAGTATAGGGCAGCTAACAATTTTAAAATCTTTTTTCTATATTGCCGATGCGATTCTATAGTCCTTGATCGAAGACATCGCATCTGCAGAGCTACTTAGTCAAATTTAGTAAAAAACAAATTTTTCATTTAAATTTTTGTTTACCACACATTTAAAATGGAAGCTGGGTGGTTTAATTTAATTGTCACGCGTTGATTCTGCCGTTGAGGCCTAAATTGAATGACCGCTAGATTATAAATAGGCTTCAAAATGCTATACATTTTGTTCATGAATTTGAATTTGAAACATGCAAAACTATTTTTTGATTGGAGTTGCGCAAAAAGATATAGCGGGTTTATTAAATAAAGATTAAGATTACAATGAAAATGACCACATGTTCCTAGAATTGAACTCCAAAAATATTTGTACACCTTTACTTTTACACTTAAATGTGCAAGTGTTAGCTCGTATCAATCTATCCATGGGCAACTTGATTAAATTCAAGTTGCTTACCCTGCCGGATAGGGCAGCTGCTCCTAGCATTGAGATGGGGCACCGCCTTAAAATTTGTTATGGGAAACCATTTAGAAGAGCTCAAATCCGCCCCCTGCCTAAAAACTGGGGTTATTGTTCTCTTTGTCACGGTTGCGCGTGCCGTATGTAATTTGAAACGTATAAAAAAACAAATCTGTCGTTGATATCCAAATGAAAATGATAGGTAAAGCCTTTCTTAACTGAATTTTGCTCAAAATTTGGCTTTGAAATCATCTAATAACTGAAAACTTTGTTGTTGTGCAAAGCGATTGTTGAACTTAGATAATTTTGAAATACTATCAACATTTATTTATTCATTGTAAACTTTAAGGAGGGTTGACCACGAGAGAGTTAGGACCATCATAACAATCATCAGAGTAGAACTAAAGATCTTAAAGTCTTACTCTTATTAATATTTTTCGTACAGAAGTTGCAAGTTACAATGCCTTGGGGTTTTCAAACATGCGGCCCTAATGAGGCCCTTGTCATTTCGGGTAAGTTTTAGTTAGACTATACTTTGTATAATTTTTTTATTAGCCATCGTAATTTAGGTCGTATTTAGGTCGTCAGCTGATGAAGTGATGTCTATTGCTTTATTTCCTCTAATTGGTAATATAAAAACCATTATAAATTAGAAGTCGAGTTGAAATAATTAGCTAGGTCAATTCAAAAGAATAATTATTTTAAGTAAATTTAACTTTACTTTAAAATTTAAGTCAGGTTCTTCTTTTGTTTAGGGTTCAAAAATTTGAAAATTTCAATGTACAATTGTAGGTCATAATAAAATTAAAAAAATTCTTTCCGATTTAGTTGTATTTATATTTGGAGCCAATTTTTTACTTGATATTAATAAACCACAGTCAGGAAGGTGGTAGATTTCATGCAAAATTGTGGCGCACATAGGATTTTTTTGGCACACATGGCATAAATGGCACAGAAGAAAGTTTATTATGCACCGTGTGTGCACATTCAATGTACAGAGCATCTTACCTAGTGCAGTCTATACTATATTAACTTCTTAGTTCACATGTAAAAGATGAAACATAATGACAAACTTGCTTTTTTCAATTTAAAATGGCACAAAAAGGTTTTTTAAATTATGGTAACATTACATGTGTACCTAAGAAAATATTACCACAATTGTTTTTTTAACTCAAAATTAAAAATTAAAAAAAGACATAAAATTATGTATGTAAAAACATAATTTTTTTGGTACACAGTTAAAAAAATTTCAAAGGATTTGTTGCGGCGCACATGGCGCACCTTCCTGACCATGGTTAATAAGTAGGCCTAGGGCAAAATTTAACTTGAATAATTGGCATTTATTTCTTAGAATATAAGTTTTGCTCTAATATCAATACAAGTTCTGCAAAAAAATAATTATATCTATAGAATTTCAAAACAATATATAGGTCTATAAATTGCCAGTTAAAGCTTTAAAAACTTTATATTTGTTTAAAACATTTTAATTTTTATTATAAATTTTGGCAATTTTCCTTTTTCATTCGTTAAATTAATTAATTTTTCATTTAAACACAAATAGTACTAACTTAAATGACAAAAAACGATAATAGTATGTCATGGAAACCTTCGTAGCATTTAGAAAAGCTACAAAATTGAAATCGCTCTAAGGCATATAAGAAAATGAAGCAACAATTGTCTTTTAGCAACTGTCTATGGTTAAAACTGCAGGGATATCACTAGAAAACATGATGAAGTTCAAAAGTCAAAACTTTGAAGTTTGGTTTATCAGGGGTAATAGCTGGGCAATCCAAAAGAGTATGTTGCCCAAAGGCCAATGCCCAAAGGCCAAAGGTTGCCAAAGGTAGGCATAAGCATGCTTGCCAACCATCAGTAATCACACGTACCAGGGAGAATGTGGCATTGAATCAAAGGTAGCAGCATTGCAGCAGTGCGGTTAGGAACAGCAATCATCACACACTTCCTGGCACCACGTTCAACCATGCTTTAGTACCCACTGTCCAGGCTAGTGGGCACCTTGGTGGTACTTTCGGTGAAAGAAATAGGATTTGTCTATCTCTATATCTCTATTAGGACCACCTAGTTCCACTGGATGGTCAATCAGGTACTAAGAACAGATGTCCCTGATGAAGTTTTGCCAGTCAACAATAGCATTATGACCAATATTCCATTGTCATTGACACTCACCCTGCTTTGCTTCTGTAACCTACCACCAAATGAGATCCAGCAGTTGCTTTAGTGTAAGATGATTAGCTTCAAAAAATGAACCTTTCCAAATTGACACCTGGGCATGACAGCTGGTGTATGCCCATGCTAGTCCATCCAAGAATCAATCACCCATATGCCATTGCAATCACATTTGTTGTGCCATTATATTGCCGGCGCCACCTCCAGGGCAGGTCAAGCAAGACCATTGGTTTGCAATAAGATGGTATGTTGCCATCCAGTTGATAATGTCTTTGGAGCTATACTCCTAGTTATATATTTATTCTATAGTTTATCCAAGTAGATAATCATATAGCAAAGTAGATATTAAAAATATGGATAAAAATGATTAATGCAAGTATAATATTTAAAATAATTTATAATTTTGTTTTTAAAGTTCAAAAACAATTGAAATATAAGGGAATTAATATATGAATATATGAATTAATATATTATTAATTGAAATAATAATACCCAAAAGTATTATTTTTCATTATATCTCTTGTTCTGATGATCTAAATATCATAATTTTGCACAAATTTATGGTGGAAACTCTCTGCATAATAACTTTAACAACTGTAAAATAAGACATTAGAAACAAAAGTTACAAACTAAAATATAGCAGGAGTTGACTATAGACTTATAGTAAGTCAATAAGCCATTAGAAAGTAGCAAAACTTTTGATTGAATATACTAGACTTCTTTATTAGGCTGCTTTGACAAAGAGATATCTATGGAAAAACTTAGAGAAACATAAAACTTTTAAAGCAATTGAATATTTCACACTAGGCTTTAGCTTTATTGCTTTTTGTTCCCTCCTTTTGCAATGCCAAAAGTCATGAATATGCATTCAAATGTTGCTTGGGGGAGTGTGATTTACATCATTTGGAGGATAAGGCACAATGTAGCCAAGATTCATGCACAAACTTTTAACTTATTTTAGGTCTATGGTTAAACTCTTGCTATATTTAAGTTTGTAGCTTTTGCTTCTATTGTCTGTTTTAAAGGTGGTAAAGTTAATATAAAGAAGAGAGTGGCCAATTTAAATTTGTTCAAAATGATATTATTTGGATCATTATTATGAGAGATATAATAAAAAGTAATATTACTTTTGGTATAGCCCTTGTATAATCAATGCAGTCAAAGCTAAGATATATTTCCTTTTTTATTTTTTTATCAGTGACAGGTAGCTATGTTTAGCCTAATGTACCTACTAAGTAATATTGTTATACAACTAGCAAGATGAATTATTACCCATTTTATTGATTCCCTTAGTAGGCATATAAATATACAAATATATATAGTTATGTACATAGGCATATATTTATATGAGTATATAGAGGCTTAGACTTTATTTTTATCAAGTATTTACACTTAATTATTCCTTGGGGGTTGGCCTTCAGTTCATTAATTGCATAAGCAGACCCAAGCCAACATGCTTGGGCACAACCTAGGGATTCACCTGGCCATTTCTATTGGCAAGACGTACATGTAAGTTGTTATTGGATGCAATAGTAGTCACGCAACTGCTCTTAGCCAATAACAACTTACATGTGTGTGTTGTAGGGGTCGGACGTGATCACAATTGTGATCACAATTTCGTGAATTCACGACCATTTTTTCACAATCGTTATTTCCTTGAAACCCATTCACGACAGTTGTGAATTTCCGCTTTATTAGATTTTTATTAGAAGTATAACTTTTCTACTTGGTTTACCAAAAATATGTGAACACAAATGTGTCAAGAGTATTAAATTTTAAATTTGTTGACTTGACAGCATTACTAAGTAGCTATTATCAATTTAAAAATATTTCTTTTCTTCTTTTGTTTTTTCCAACACTTGTAACTTACGAGCTCAAAATACGTGTATGCAAATATAAATTCATGATCACAATCACGATCACGCCTGACTTTGAAAATTTCACAAAATTTCACACCCAACCAAAATTTTCTGCTTGTCCAACCTCTAGTGTGTTGCCAATAGAAATGGCCAAGTGATTCCCAAGGTTGTGCATGTATGCAAGCCAAGATTCCAATTTAGCCTAAAATTAATATGATTGCATTTGGAATTAGGACTAGGCTACTAGTACACAAGAGTGCCATACTAGTCAACTGGGCTATAGTCTCCCTCATTTTATTAGGCTTAGCATAAGGTACAATGTGTCATGGGTTATTTCTCAACTATACAGGCTGGCCTACAAAATTGACAAAATTTTAACACAATGTTGCCACAAGTATAGCATTATAATTGGCATTAGAAAACAGTTCTGAAGTACCGCAAGTGCCTCAAGCAAGTGATAGAAAAAGATGGAAGTCACATCAAAGTGTGCTGTTGAACTGACAATGAAATCATTTGTGTGTGCAAGTGCTTGTATATGTAATTTTTGCAAATATAATGCTATATTTGTGGCAACATTGTGTTAACATTTTGTCAACAAGTTAGTTGCAAATAACAAAAGTTATTAACATTTTATTTAAATCAGGCATGTTACGTTGGCTACCCTATATGCGATGTATAAACATTTTTAGGTACCATGTTTATATTATATTTTGATTTAAATGGTTAATATTACAAGACACCTATGCTATCAATTTCTGATTGAATGGTACAAGTTTGAAGAAAATTAGTTGACCTGCTTTTTTCTAAACTAATCACAATTTTTTGTATATTAGATTGAACCAAAGTTCCTATAGATTGATAGGTAGGTAGGTATATAGTTTTTAATTTTAGTATATAGGATATACAGGAATATATTTGGGGTCAGCAAATTTTTTCTAACTCAAGAGGGCCAGATAGATAACCTAGCGCATGACTGCAGGCCAGAGGAGAGGGAATAGAGAGAATAGAGATAGAAAGGAGATGAGAGATGAGAGGCAGGATGAAATCGAAGAGGAGAGAGGAGAGAAGAAGAGTTTAGAGGAGAGAAGAGGGGAGAAGAGGAGATGAGAAATAGCAGGGAGTATATTAGAGAGAAGAGAGCTGAGAAGAGATAGACATTGCTTTCGTGAAGTTTCAAAGGACCCGAGGGCCGAGGGACATAATCATTTTTTGTATATTAAAGACATAAGAAACAATACTTGTTGAAAGGACTACTAATCTCAAATTATCAACCACTAAATAACCGCCAGGCTGTTGCCACAGCAAGCCAATGTACATCCCTGGCGGCAGGAAGTTTGTGCTTCCCGGCATTCAGCAGGTCCAGCGCCTCTCTCTCAACACCATGACCATCACCATCGAGTCGCCGAGAATCTACACCCAGCTCGGCGTCCCAGTGACTGTCACGGGGGTTGCCCAGCTGCGCATCAAGGGCCAGAATCAGGAGATGCTGGCCGCGGCAGCTGAACAATTTCTAGGAAAGAGTGAGCACGAGATTACGGAGATCTCTCGGGAAACTCTTGAAGGTCATCAGCGCGCCATCATGGGTAACATGACTGTGGAGGAGATCTATAAGGACAGGAAAAAGTTCAGCAAGTGTGTGTTCGAGGTAATTCTGCACTGATTCTATTGTCCCAGATGCGTTTGTTTTGTAATATTCCCAGGCAGAATAGGATTGTTTTCCCAGGAAGTATAGTATTCTATTCCCAGAAAGAATAGGATTCTATTCCCAGGAGGAATAGGATTCTATTCCCAGGAAGAATAGGAGTCTATTCCCAGGAAGAATATAATTCTATTCCCAGGAAGAATAGGAGTCTATCCCCAGGAAGAATAGGATTCTATTCCCAGGAAGAATATCTTTCTATGTACTAAAAATGCAACCGCCCACTGCCTCTTCCCAGGTGGCCTCCTCCGACCTGGTGAACATGGGCATCAGCGTGGTGTCCTACACGCTGAAGGACATCAAGGACGACGAAGGCTACCTGAAAGCCCTCGGCCTGTCCCGCACTGCTCAGGTGAAGCGAGATGCTCGCATCGGCGAGGCGGAGGCGCAGAAAGAGTCGGGCATCAAGGAGGCCATGGCTGAGCAGGAGCGCATGGCCGCCAAGTACAAGAACGACATCGAGATCGCCAAGGCTCAGCGAGACTACGAGCTGAAGAAGGCCGCCTTTGATCAGGAGGTGCAGGCTAAGAAGGCCGAGTCCGATCTGGCCTACGAGCTGCAGGCGGCCAAAACTCGCCAGCAGATCAAGGAGGAGGAGATGCAGATCAAAGTGGTGGAGCGGACTCAGCAGATCAATGTGCAGGTGAGGCAGTCACTGCAAATTAATTTCGGTTTGGCTCTGCTCGTGCAATTAACGCCCTTGAAGGCCAACCCCCAAGGCGCAGTGAAGTGTACATGCCTAACGATAAATAAAGTTAGGGCCGCTGTAGCTGTACACTCCTGTGTGAGTGTGTGACTGCGTACGTATCCGCACGCTTGTGTGCCTGCTCAGGGGAGTCGGCGGAATGGGCAGTAATGCCTCTCGCCGGTTGTGCGCCAGGGTGCACACAGACCCCTGTCTATGCTAAATAAGACAGACTGTCAGACAGACAAACAGACAGACAGACGGACAGACAGACAGACAGACAGACAAACAGACAGACAGACAGACAGACAAACACACAGACTGTCAGACAGACAGACAGACACTAAGACAGACAGACAGACACACAGACAGACAGACAGACAGACACACAGACAGACAGACACACAGACAGACAGACAGACAGACAGTGACGGCCAGTCCCGCACCCGCCCGCAGGAGCTGGAGATTGTCCGCAAGGAGCGCCACCTGGACGCCAGCGTGCGCAAGCCGGCCGAGGCGGAGCGCTACAGGCTGGAGAAGATTGCGGAGGCCGAGAACCAGAAGATCGTGCTGGAGGCGCAGGCGGAGGCCGAGTCAATCCAGCTGAAGGGCGAGGCTGAAGCCTACGCTATCGAGGCCAGGGCCAAGGCCACGGCCGAGCAGATGGCCAAGAAGGCGGACGCCTGGAAGGAGTACGGCGAAGCCGCCAAGCTGGATTTGGTGCTGAAGACCCTGCCGAAGCTCGCGGCCGAGGTGGCCCAGCCGCTGGCCGGGGCCAACAAGATCACCATGGTGAGCAACGGCGGCAAAGGCTCGGAGCTGGGCGCCGCCAAGATCACCGGCGAAGTCATGGACATCATGGAGCGCCTGCCGCGCATTGTCAACAGCATGGCTGGGGTGGACATCGCCAAGACAATGGGCGGTGACGGAGGCGGCGGCAAGAGGCGCAATTGATTTAACGATTGATTGGCAACTTTTCACCTGTGGCTTGGGAGTTGGAGTTTCAGATCATCTAGAGATCATCTAAGGGTAATCTAGAGATCATCTCTAAGGGTAATCTAGAGATCATCTCTAAGGGTAATCTAGAGACCATCTCGAAGGGTACATCTAGAGACCATCTCTAAGGGTAATCTAAAGACCATCTCTAAGGGTAATCTAGAGACCATCTCTAAGGGTAATCTAGAGACCATCTCTAAGGGTAATCTAGAGACCATCTCTAAGGGTAATCTAGAGATCATCTCTAAGGGTACATCTAGAGATCAGCCAAGGGTAATCTAGAGATCATCTAAAGTTAATCTAGATATCATTTAAGGGTTATCTAGAGATCATCTAAGGGTACATCTAGAGACCATCTTAGGGTAATCTAGAGACCATCTCTAAGGGTTATCTAGAGATCATCTAAGGGTACATCTAGAGATCATCCAAGGTACATCTAGAAATCATCCAAGGTACATCTAGAGATCATTTAAGGGTAATCCAGAGATCATCTAAAGGTAATCTAGAGATCATCTACGGATAGTCTAGATATCCTCTAACGTTAATCTAAAGATTATATAATTAGGGTAATCCGTACATCATATAAGACTAATCTAGAGGTTAAATAGATTAAACAGATTCGGCAATCTCGAGGCCAAGGAATTTTTAGTCTGGATAAATCCGGCTTTCTGGCAGCCTGACTGAAGTGTTTTATAAGAATTCTGTCGTTTTTTTTCGGTCGTTTTTTCGTGTCCAGAAGAGTTTCGTTTTTAAACACGCAGATCGTCTGCTTCTCTGTTAATCCTCTCTATTATATTAGTGTCTGTCTCTCTGTGTAAGCGATTTATAAATATTTCTCAACACTGGCTCTATTCAATATGCGCGATCCCCAAAGTTTTTTGTTTCTAAGCGTTTTTACTATTGCTATTTTCAATACGCACTACTTTTGCGTTCCTATTGTTTCATTCTAAGTCAGTAGTAATAAGCGGGTTTTTTAAAATTTATTTTTCCTTGAAAAAAATTGACGCTTAAGGCACGCCATACTACTTGCTGTTATATAGAGTAGTAACTGTTGTTCTTTTAGCATCGTTTATTAATCCGCTATCGGCTTCAGCGTCCCCTTCTCGTCAGTTGATTAAAAGTACTAATTCAAATATTTATCTAATTTTTTTTAAATGCATAATCGCCAATACATTACTCGTACTATGGCAGTGCAATAATAATTTGCAGCGATATGTTTGCACAAAAATCCTCCTTAAATTATTGTATTCACACTATCCACATGCTACCAAGATTTTGTAAATCTTGCGACTAAGGAATTTTAGCGTTGAGCGAAAAACCGCCACTATTTTAATTAAAAAATCGATTGTGCAACAAAATAGTCTTTAATGATGAATAATGAGAGCGCTTATAATTTGTTCTATCGAATAACAAAATTGCATCTGCGTTTCTCGGCTTTTTAATTTTATTTCTTCTATTCAAGCTGTTTTGTTCTATAGATTGTCTAGAGCATTCAAAGTCCAGTATCTAGCTGTCTACAGCTTTCAAAGTCGTCCTAGATGTCTACAGATTAAAGTCCAGTCTCTAGATGTCTACAGATTAAATTCTAGTCTCTAGATGTCTACAGCTTAAAGTTCAGTCTCTAGACGTCTACAGATTAAAGTCTAGTCTCTAGATGTCTACAGCTTTCAAAGTCTAGTCTCCAGATATCTAGAGCATTGAAAGTCTACTCTCTAGATGTCTACAGCATTCAAATTTTAGTCTCTAGATATCTGTGCAGTGCATCTCGGGCTTGAAATTTACGAGTACCAATGGGCTTGATTCAGTTCATGCATGCGGGCTGTTGTTTTCCTCTGTCTCCAGCTGCACCGGTTGTATAACAGGGAATTTTTCACGGTCTGTGCATACAGTACGGCAGTCCTCCATGTCTCCACTCTTGCCCACCCACGCGCTGTGGCGGTTCAACTGTAGTGGGTCCCGTTGTCCTGACTCTGGGCAGCCAACCAGCCCGCTCTCCGGCCCCCACTTTACTCTAATCCCAGCCAGGGTTCAGATGAATATTTCAGTTGGATGGAATGAGAAAATACAAGATCGCTAACTGGTTCTGCATGCGCCAAGATCAGCACAAGACACCGCGTCTGCCGCTTAGCGCATAGGGCTGGATCTGGTTTAGGTGAACACTGGGTTCTGCCGGGATGGTAACTGGCTGAGCACACTGAGTTGGAACCACAGACTGCAGATCACTCCGAGACAGCTAGCAGATTACTCAAAGACACAGCAGATTACTCCGGGACATCAGGCCACCCGGAGACATCAGGCCACTCTGAGACAGCAGATCACTCCGAGACAGCAGATCACTCGAAGACATCAGGCCACTCGGAGACAGCAGATCACTCTGAGACCGCAGATCACTCCGAGACATCAGGCCACTCGGAGACAGCAGATCACTCCCCGAGCCAGCAGATCACTCCGAGACATCAGATCACTCCGAGACATCAGGCCACTCGGAGACAGCAGATCACTCCGAGACAGCAGGTCACACCGAGACAGCAGATCACCCGATCATGTCCCGCCGACTCCCCCAGATCCGGCTGAGCCTGGCCCCAGATTCCAGCTCGAACTCGTCACCAGAGAATTCCGCAGCCGCCGGCAGTGTGTCTTCGCACCTGTCGCGCACCCGCCTGCCCTGGATCGGCTTCTCCTCGGCGGGGGCGGCGCCGGCAGCCCCGGTCCGAAAATATCCCACCTGGCCGGAGCTTCGGCTTGGCGATCTTCGGCCTGAAGGACTTCAAAGGCGTCGGGCCGCTGTTCAAACTCGACTTCTCGGCGACGCGGGAACGGCGGCGGCGGCGGCAGCTCCAGAGCCGAAGTCGACATGTTCGCCGTCGGGTTCGATTCAGTCGGAGCCGGGCGCTGAGCATCAGCGCGGAGCCCGGAGCCCGCCGCCGAGGCGATCCGCCCCGCTGCTCATGCCGATGAGCTTCGTGGTGCCGACCACCACGGAGGAGGTCCGCGCAGCTCGCGTGGGCAAAGAGGGACGAGAAGATGTCGGGCTGGGAGAGCAGCAGGAGGTCAACGCCAACCAGCTGACGAAGGATCGACGGCGGCGTAGACAGCGGGAGACTGAGATGGAGAATGAGTCTGGGGCATCCGCTGAGTCCTGAGGGTTTGAAAGGATTCTGTGAGTGATGGTGAGGGTTCTGTGAGTGATGCTGGGGATTCTGTGAGTGATGCTGGGGATTCTGTGAGTGATGCTGGGGATTCTGTGAGTGATGCTGGGGATTCTGTGAGTGATGCTGGGGATTCTGTGAGTGTTGCTGGGGATTCTGTGAGTGATGCTGGGGATTCTGCGAGTGTTGCTGGGGATTCTGTGAGTGATGCTGGGGATTCTGTGAGTGTTGCTGGGGATTCTGCGAGTGTTGCTGGGGATTCTGTGAGTGATGCTGAGGATTCTGAGTGATGCTGGGGATTCTGTGAGTGATGCTGGGGATTCTGATGATGATGCTGGGTATTCTGATGATGATGCTGGGGATTCTGATGATGATGCTGGAGATTCTGAAGATGCTGCTGGGACATCTGATGATGATGCTTGGGTATTCTGAAGATGATGCTAGGGAATTCTGATGATGATGCTGGGGATTCTGATGATGATGCTTGGGTATTCTGATGATGATGCTGGGGATTCTGTGAGTGATTGTGAGAATTCTGAAGATGCTGCTGGGAATTCTGATGATTATGCTGGGAATTCTGATGATTATGCTAAGGATTCTGAATGCCAAGACTTTAGAGCGATTTAGCAGCTACTTGGTGCTCTATGCTGGTACTCAAAAGTACATTCGCAGTCGATGCTTGCAACGCCAGCTCTGTAGGAAAAAGCAAGTGTTTCACAATTACAAACACAGAGTTCACCCCTCACTCACCTCTGCCCCTGATCGCACCACTGTGTCTGAGTACCTGTTATGTTCCATCTGCAATCTCAGTTTCAATCAACATTTTTAACTTATACAAAAATGCCATAATGAAGAGTTTTGTCATTTTTGCACGACAAGCTGCTACGAGTACTTCATGCCTACTCTAAAGTAGTGTAGCTCAAAATTTCTGGTACGAGAAATACTTTCTTAATTAAATAACAGACATTTTAGACTTTGGAATGAAGTTGAAATTGTGGTGCCACAAACTAAACATTACGGCGCTGCAAACTAAACATCTCGGCGCCTAAAAATAAAAATCTCGGCGCCAAAAAATAATCATCTCGGCGCCACAAACTAAACATCTCGGCGCCACAAACTAAACATCTCGGCGTCAAAAACTAAACTTCTCGGCGCCAAAAACTAAAAATCTCGGCGCCTAAAACTAAACATCTCGGCGCCTAAAACTAAACATATCGGCGCCTAAGACTAAACATCTCGGCGCCTAAAACTAAATATCTCGGCGCCTAAAACTAAACATCTCGGCGCCTAAGACTAAACATCTCGGCGCCTAAAACTAAACATCTCAGCGCCACAAAAACTAAACATCTCGGCGCCAAAAACTAAACATCTCGCCGCCAAAAGCTAATCATCTCGGCGCCACAAACTAAACATCTCGGCGCCACAAACTAAACATCTTGGCGCCAAAAACTAAACATCTCGGCGCCTAAAACTAAACATCTCGGCGCCTAAAACTAAACATCTCGGCGCCAAACACTAAACATCTCAGCGCCACAAAAAACTATAAACATCTCGGCGCCACAAACTAAACTTCTCGGCGCCTAAAACTAATAGTCTCGGCGCCACAAACTAAACATCTCGGCGCCAAAAACTAAACATCTCGGCGCCTAAAACTAAACATCTCGGCGCCTAAAACTAAACATCTCGGCGCCTAAAACTAAACATCTCAGCGCCTAAAACTAAAGATCTCGGCGCCAAAAACTAAACATCTCGGCGCCTAAAACTAAACATCTCGGCGCCTAAAACTAAACATCTCGGCGCCTAAAACTAAACATCTCGGCGCCTAAAACTAAGCATCTCGGCGCCTAAAACCAAAGATCTCGGCGCCTAAAACTAAACATCTCGGCGCCTAAAACTAAAGATCTCGGCGCCAAACACTAAACATCTCAGCGCCACAAAAAACTAAAACATCTCGGCGCCAAAAACTAAACATCTCGGCGCCTAAAACTAATAATCTCGGCGCCACAAACTAAACATCTCGGCGCCACTTAAAATAAACATCTCGGCGCCACTAAAAATAAACATCTCGGCGCCACAGAAGCAGTGCAAGCTGCAGGCGGCCAAGTGAAGGCGATACAATCCTCAGCCCTGAAGCGACTCGGGCAACAGCTGCGGTTCCGCAGTTTCACACCGCGAGTGGAAAAAGAATGCCCATATAAAAGGAACTCTGGTCTGCAGTCCTGAGGGGAGCATCTTAGGAATTTATCCCCAGTCTGGCTGAGTGAGTCATCAATCTGCTGATCCGTGGTGAAGCACCAGGGAGGCTAAAAGCCCGCCACTTTTCTTTCGCGACCGACATGGTGATAAAAATGGCTAAAACCTTGCTGTTGCATTCGTGTGAAAGCGAAGATATTGAAGATTTAAAACGTTTGGGATCTGACAGGGGTGCGAAAGGGAAAATAGAAGGGTCAGTCGGAATGGAGAGAAAAGATAGAAATTATAAAATGGATATCGAGGAGGGGAGTGACAGGCAAAATGGGAGGGAGTGACAGGCAAAAAAGATGGGAGTGACAGATTAAATCTGGGAGTGACAGATTAAAGCTGGGAGTGACACATTAAAGATGGGAGTGACAGATTAAAGCTGGGAGTGACACATTTAAAGATGGGAGTGACAGATTAAAGATGGGAGTGACAGATTAAAGCTGGGAGTGACAGATTAAAGATGGGAGTGACAGATTAAAGCTGGGAGTGACAGGTTAAAGATGGGAGTGACACATTTAAAGATGGGAGTGACAGATTAAAGATGGGAGTGACAGATTAAAGATGGGAGTGACAGATTAAAGCTGGGAGTGACAGTTTAAAGCTGGGAGTGACAGGATAAAGCTGGGAGTGACAGGATAAAGAAGGCAGTAATGAAAATGAAGAGATGAGGAAATTGAGACCGCATGGTATTTTAGGCAATTCTCAGCAAACCGAGCAGCAGGCTCTGGATTTAGGCCCCGCTCAGCAGGTGCACTCAGTCGCCCACACGCAGGCAGCAGTGGACACCGAATTCCTCAAAACTCAGCGCAGTCCATTGTTGTTGAGTAGCCCCCCTGCAGCGGTAGCCCCAATTCATAAATAATTCATCATTGGGAAATGAGACGGCGAGTCTTGGGTGCGCGAGTGAATTGTTTGACTGAGCTGCTGCCTACAGACCCTGCTGAAAGTTTTTCCAGGTCCACTGCCGCACTTACCGGAGGGGGGAAGTTTGCCAGCTGCAAATAGCTTTCCCCTCGGGATCGCCAGGCTGAGCGCTGGGAAGAGGTCGCGGCACCTTCTTTGAAACTGCATCCTCAGCCTCCGCTTCCAAGATCCTCTTACTGCCCCCTGGAAGTCTTGTATGCCTGCTGACAATTCTGTTCTATCTATCTATCTACGAGCGTATCTATCTATCTATCTATCTATCTATCTATCTATCTATCTATCTATCTATCTATCTATCTATCTATCTATCTATCTATCTATCTATCTATCTATCTATCTATCTATCTATCTATCTATCTTTTTATCTTTAGGGCAAACGGTTCGATCTCAGAACCCCGCGGGAGTGGCGGCATGGTCTATAAGAGGCTTCTTTATGTGAAGAAAATCTTTGGCTTCAACTTTTGAAAACGGCAGTCTCTTGACACCTCCGTGACAATGGCAGGGCAGGCTGCCTGCTGCTGCAACCCACTCCACCCGGACCTGTTTTCGTTGTTGTTGCTGGGGTGACTGCACCATGCGCTCTTTTTGTGCCGACAAAATGGGGTTGATTGGGTATTGGGGTTGGGGTTCTGACTTTCAGCTTAGTGACTCTTTGTGGTTGGGTTGAGATTCACGGATTCTAAATTAGATTCACGGATTCTAAATTAGATTCACGGATTCTAAATTAGATTCACGGATTCTAAATTAGATTCACGGATTCTAAATTAGATTCACGGATTCTAAATGAGATTCACGGATTCTAAATGAGATTCACGGACTCTAAATGAGTTTCACGGACTCTAAATGAGATTCACGGACTCTTAATGAGATTCACGGACTCTAAATGAGATTCACGGATTCTAAATGAGATTCACGGACTCTTAATGAGATTCACGGACTCTTAATGAGATTCACGGACTCTTAATGAGATTCACGGATTCTAAATGAGATTCACGGATTCTAAATGAGATTCACGGACTCTTAATGAGATTCACGGACTCTTAATGAGATTCACGGACTCTTAATGAGATTCACGGATTCTAAATTAGATTCATGGATTCTAAATTAGATTCACGGATTCTAAATGAGATTCACGGATTCTAAATTAGATTCACGGATTCTAAATGAGATTCACGGATTCTAAATAAGATTCACAGGTTCTGAATTAAGATTCACGGGTTCTATATTAAGATTCACTTGTTCTAAATTAAGATTCACAGGTCCTGAATTCATTTCAAGCTGAACTTTTATTAAAGTTAAAATGGCCTCTTTAAGCCCTTCTCTCCGGTGCTGTTGGCAACCCCCATAATTGGCTTCATTTTTCAATGGACAGCGAATTGCAAAAACGTTGGGAGCGGCTGTAGCAAAGTAAAATTCAATGCAGCACGCACCGAGAATCAGCCACCAGCATTGGCTTGTGGGAAATATTTTTTTAAAATACTGTTGGACCGCCTTGGACCGCTAGACAACCTGACTTGACCAGCAGGGTGTGAGGCGGGGAGACGGGGGACTGCTGGGTGTCTGACTTGACACCCCCTTTGAATTAACTTGACTGACTGACAAGTGCTGAGCTCCAAGGAAGCGCCACCAACCCCCTCCCGCAAGCAAGCCAGTCGGACTGAAAAACTGGATGACGTGTCTTCTTCAAAATTTTGTGGCGCTGGGGAGCGTAGCTGGTTTGGAAAAGATAGAGGGGAAGAGGGAGAGATAGAGGGGAAGAGGGAGAGATAGAGGGGAAGAGGGAGAGATAGAGGGGAAGAGGGAGAGATAGAGGGGAAGAGGGAGAGATAGAGGGGAAGAGGGAGAGATAGAGGGGAATTAAGGAGAGATAGAGGGGAAGAGGGAGAGATAGAGGGGAATTAAGGAGAGATAGAGGGGAAGAGGGAGAGATAGAGGGGAATTAAGGAGAGATAGAGGGGAAGAGGGAGAGATAGAGGGGAATTAAGGAGAGATAGAGGGGAAGAGGGAGAGATAGAGGGGAATTAAGGAGAGATAGAGGGGAAGAGGGAGAGATAGAGGGGAATTAAGGAGAGATAGAGGGGAAGAGGGAGAGATAGAGGGGAATTAAGGAGAGATAGAGGGGAAGAGGGAGAGATAGAGGGGAATTAAGGAGAGATAGAGGGGAAGAGGGAGAGATAGAGGGGAATTAAGGAGAGATAGAGGGGAAGAGGGAGAGATAGAGGGGAATTAAGGAGAGATAGAGGGGAAGAGGGAGAGATAGAGGGTAAGAGGGAGAGATAGAGGGGAAGAGGGAGAGATAGAGGGGAATTAAGGAGAGATAGAGGGGAATTAAGGAGAGATAGAGGGGAAGAGGGAGAGATAGAGGGGAATTAAGGAGAGATAGAGGGGAATTAAGGAGAGATAGAGGGTAATTAAGGGGAGATAGGGAGGGAAGAGGGAGAGATAGAGGGGAACTAAGGAAAGATAGGGAGGGAAGTGGGAGAGATGGAGATATATTAAAGAACAATGACGCGAGATGCGAAAGGAAGCATGCGGAGAAGCCAGTACGCCGAGGCGCCATCCGAAAGCAAGAAGAACGCAAACGCGAAGGATTAGAATTTAGCAGTGGAAATTCATTACTTTCCAGATGCATTGAAAGAAATTTTCAGTCCAAGCAGCGCCATTGGCTGCTGGCCCCAGCCAATCAGCACCCGGCATGCTGGTCCGGTTCCATCCCTACCTCTCTCCAGCAGTAATTAATATATCAGCTCGGGGGGGGGGGGGTTGGCCCCCCAGAGTCTCTGGAATTCCTTAAGCGAGTGAATTCAAGCCACAGCAGCTTGAGTACCCCATCTCAGACCGATCCATGCCAAACTGGACCGAGTCATAAACGGCTAATTAGCATAACAAAAGAATTCAACATCTTCTACCTGCTCTTCTAATGATGAAGCTGCTGCTCTGTCTACTGTTGGCAACAGTCCAGCTTCTTCCACCAATAGTCGAGTCCGGCAGGTCGGAAGGAGAGGCTCGAAGCCAGTGCATCGCCGCCTGTCTGAAAGATTTCAAAGCCAGGGTGAGATAATCGCATCGATTAATCAGCTGAAATCAGCATCGCTGCAGTTTTTGTTGGCCATTTTTCATTCATTCTTCCACAGTGAGACTCCCCGAGAGCTGGAGATGACTCACTCGGGCTGAAAAATTGCTAAATTGTTAAGCTTACCAATTAGGGTTGGGGGCTACACACACACTGTGATGGTCCCGATCTCTGTGTGATTCCCTGGAGAACACCAGAGATTTTATGAGAAACGAATTCTCGAGTAGTTCTGTTGAGTTTTGGCTTCTCACAGATCGCCTTTTTGACCCCCTTCAGTTTTGGCTGTTAGTCACTGGTGAAAAGCTCAAATGTTTAGTAATTGCTTGTGTGGAGGCTGGCCACTTCGTTTGAGAGTTGAAAATCTTACTCATCACTTAAGCTGTCTCCCTCTGATCTCTGTCTGTCTCTCTGAGTCTATCTCTCTGAGTCTGTCTCTCTGAGTCTGTCTCTCTGAGTCTGTCTCTCTGAGTCTGTCTCTCTGAGTCTGTCTCTCTGAGTCTGTCTCTCTGAGTCTGTCTCTCTGAGTCTGTCTCTCTGAGTCTGTCTCTCTGAGTCTGTCTCTCTGAGTCTGTCTCTCTGAGTCTGTCTCTCTGAGTCTGTCTCTCTGAGTCTGTCTCTCTGAGTCTGTCTCTCTGAGTCTGTCTCTCTGAGTCTGTCTCTCTGAGTCTGTCTCTCTGAGTCTGTCTCTCTGAGTCTGTCTCTCTGAGTCTGTCTCTCTGAGTCTGTCTCTCTGAGTCTGTCTCTCTGAGTCTGTCTCTCTGAGTCTGTCTCTCTGAGTCTGTCTCTCTGAGTCTGTCTCTCTGAGTCTGTCTTTCTGAGTCTGTCTCTCTGAGTCTGTCTCTCTGAGTCTGTCTCTCTGAGTCTGTCTCTCTGAGTCTGTCTCTCTGAGTCTGTCTCTCTGAGTCTGTCTCTCTGAGTCTGTCTCTCTGAGTCTGTCTCTCTGAGTCTGTCTCTCTGAGTCTGTCTCTCTGAGTCTGTCTTTCTGAGTCTGTCTCTCTGAGTCTGTCTCTCTGAGTCTGTCTCTCTGAGTCTGTCTCTCTGAGTCTGTCTTTCTGAGTCTGTCTTTCTGAGTCTGTCTCTCTGAGTCTGTCTCTCTGAGTCTGTCTCTCTGAGTCTGTCTCTCTGAGTCTGTCTCTCTGAGTCTGTCTCTCTGAGTCTGTCTCTCTGAGTCTGTCTCTCTGAGTCTGTCTCTCTGAGTCTGTCTTTCTGAGTCTGTCTCTCTGAGTCTGTCTCTCTGAGTCTGTCTCTCTGAGTCTGTCTCTCTGAGTCTGTCTTTCTGAGTCTGTCTCTCTGAGTCTGTCTCTCTGAGTCTGTCTCTCTGAGTCTGTCTCTCTGAGTCTGTCTCTCTGAGTCTGTCTCTCTGAGTCTGTCTCTCTGAGTCTGTCTCTCTGAGTCTGTCTCTCTCCAGTTTAAAACTACTTTGCTCCACGGAAAGTGATGAAAAAATCTGGCTATCAGATCTTGTTTGCGTTTCCGAAGTAAAGCAGCACAGCAAAGAGACAGTAGGAAAGAGAAGTTTTAACAAAGGAAGCAAGCTGCAACAGATTAATAAGCAGCTCAGATAAAAGATGATGGAATCTGAGTTTTTCTTCTCAAACTGACCCCCCTCCCCTAGCTTCTTCGAAGTCTCGCTTGCTTGGCTTACTTTTCTTTGGCACGTCTATTATTTCATAGTTTTTTTAATAATCTACTTCTTTTCAAGCCCCAGCTACCGCGTGAGACTAGCTGAGTAAGAGGCACCTCTGCTGCCCAGACAGAGGTGTCTCAGTCTGGGACTGAGCTGGCAGTTGGAAGGCCAGCATGGAGGGGAGGCTGTCCATTGTTAGGCGCTTGAGCCGCAGCCTCATCACCCCAGCTGCCAGTGCGAACTATCTGATTCTCTTCAACACCTTTTCTTTCATGCGCTGTCACGGCTCGGGCTCAGCTGTAGGTTGGTCTGACTCAAACAGTTTGGCTAACAGATGCTGACAAAAAACTTAGTTGAGCAGACTCGTGTGGAAAACTAGGCAGGGTGTTGTTGGCCCCGCTGTTCTCCTGGCACTGAGAGACTTTTATTACTGTCTTGTAGCTTAAGCTCTTTTGTGAGACAATTGGCTAGATTAGCAATCCATTCTATTCCTTCATAAGTGACGTTGGCTAGATTAGCAATCCATTCTATTCCTTCATCAGTGATGTTGGCTAGATTAGCAATCCATTCTATTCATTCATCAGTAATGTTGGCTATATTAGCAATCCATTCTATTCCTTCATAAGTGACGTTGGCTAGATTAGCAATCCATTCTATTCCTTCATCAGTGATGTTGGCTAAGCAATCCATGCCATTCGAGTATCCCAAGTCTCGAGCTCAGCTGCTCCAAGTGGCTCCAACCCATTAGCTTCGAGTGGAATCCTGGATTGCGTCCCAATGGCCAGGTGTGATTACCGAACCCATTGAAAATTTTCAAGTTTCTGTTCCCTCCGCAATCAAAACTAGTTACCATGCGAGGAGTCGACTGGGTTTTGGCAAATAGGAATCGCACTGATGGCTCGTCTAGCCAGAGCCCCAAATATTCTTGCGTTTCCATGTCAACCAACACAATAACTGTAAGATCTGTGGAACTTTAGTGCGGCTCTCTTAACACTATGATAATTTGATTAATGATTGGTCACCGCCCACACGAGGCTCGGATAGTCGTATAAATCTATAAAATGCCCATTGTCAGAAGTGTCACATCCTGCCAATCTATGGAAACAATGGGAGGGCTGTTGTCTAAACTTGGACTGTCTGAGTGACTGACGCATGCACTGTACCTCTGTGAGAGGAATGAGCTGAAATGCCTTAGTGGAACAGTCAGGCGTAGCGCATATAGGAAATTTCAGGAACCTGAAACTTCAGGAACCCGAAACTTCAGGAACCCGAAACTTCAGGAACCCGAAACTTCAGGAACCCGAAACTTCAGGAACCCAAAACTTCAGGAACCCGAAACTCCAGGAACCCGAAACTTCAGGAACCCGAAAACTTCAGGAATCTGAAACTTCAGCAACCTGAAACTGTGTTCAGTCAAAAAATCCTATGCATCTTTCCACGATCAGCATATTTTTCTTTGGGTTTAAATATCGAATTTGTGACCTCTTTGCCATCTGCAACGTAACAATATTTTGTCTATTATTTTCTATGAACTGTTTGCCAGTCCACAGAGGTGAGGCTGGCTACGGAAAGCTGGGAATAATACAGAAAGTTTGAACAGCAAAAGTAGACGAAGCCCCTCACTGTTTGCACTGGATTGTGTGCCTGATCTGGCCTGGAATATTTTTCGCTCACTTCCGTTTCATACTTGAACCCCATTCTCTCACCCGCGGAGGCAGGTGTCGCCCCAGCTCAGTGGCAAACTGGCCCAGCATCCGCACCTCATCAATAGCGAGTGCGGCGGCGGCGGAGGAGGCGGCGGCGAGAGGTCGGGAAAATCCGACACGGACGCAGAGGCTGTTGCAAACTGCAGCTCCGTGAGTTGATCTGATTGGTTGAGGCACATTTTGTAGCTTTTCTTAATCTATTGTCTACCTGGTGTTTACAATACCAATCCCTGAGTTGTTTAAGGGTTTACCGACCGATTCCTGAGTCATTCAAGCGTTTATCGACCGATTCCTTAGTCCTTTGGGTGTTTACCGACCGATTCCTGACTCCTTTGGGTGTTTACCGACCGATTCCTGACTCCTTTGGGTGTTTACCGACCGATTCCTGACTCCTTTGGGTGTTTACCGACCGATTCCTGACTCATTTGGGTGTTTACCGACCGATTCCTGACTCCTTTGGGTGTTTACCGACCGATTCCTGACTCCTTTGGGTGTTTACCGACCGATTCCTGACTCCTTTGGCGGTGAGCGGTCGCTTCCTTGGTCCATAATCACCCGTCATGAGTGCCCTACTTAGGGTGAAAAAATAATAACTGAAAATAGCCGAACGCCAACAGCTAAAAGAGACAGGGAGACAGCACGCAGCTAGCAACAGATCCAGATTGACAACAGTCAGCCGCAGAGACTCTGAGTCACGGCACAACTAACGCCATTTTACACAATCAATGCATTGAAAGATAGAAATGAATGCATGGGGTACAGGGTCAGCCCCAGCCCCCCATCCAAAATATGACCTCCAGCTGCGAAGTTCCCGGGCGCCTCCGGGGGGGGTCAAAACAGGGACAGAAGGGCGGCTGCACCGTGGCCCCCCGCTGTTAAATTGCCGATCTGATGACGCCTGCACACGTGGGGCGGATTGTTTGTTGAACCCGGCTGCGAATCAGATTGACAGGCGATAATTTACGCCAATGCGGGAGCTTGGAAGTCCCGCCTCTGTATATTGATTGCACTGGATTTGATTTCAAATGGGATTTTTTATGGCCTCCGCTGTTTCATTGCGTTTTGAAGGAGTTAGGCTTACTCGAAAAGTCTCGACGTTCCGCTCTAACATTGCCCATG
>NIVC01000476.1:80000-82500 GCA_002269645.1 Macrostomum lignano | reverse complement strand
TAGATAGATAGATAGATAGATAGATAGATAGATAGATAGATAGATAGATAGATAGATAGATAGATAGATAGATAGATAGATAGATAGATAGATAGATAGATAGATAGATAGATAGATAGATAGATAGATAGATAGATAGATAGATAGATAGATAGATAGATAGATAGATAGATAAATAGATAGATAGATAGATAGATAGACAGATAGACAGATAGCGGTGCATGCAACCCTCAGCCTCTCTGGCCTCACTCAGCCAGGCCCGCAGACGAATTGCGCAACCCTCGCCGCAGTTTGCCGCCCCCAGCCCACCGCAGTGGCAGGCGCGCCAATTTCGGCAAACCTCTTGAGCCTTTTTGAGTGCCCAGAAGCAGTGACAGAAACTTTCTCCCTCCATCAGCCGAGGTGTGGCGGGCTTGAATGCCAGGCTAATGCAATCAGGAACAGGCCCTGTCAGCCCGGGCCAGCAGAAAATTCTTTCTCAAACTGGCAATCTCGCCAGTCTCACGAAAACTCTCACAGTGTGTGCAGAGAATTGCCGGCCTATTATTTGCAAGTGAAGTTGATTAGCCGGAGTTGACACTCTATGGATGGACCGCGTGAACTGGTTGAGGTCCGCTGGCTCTCTCAACTTCTGGCTACTCACCCCCTCTCCAAGTCTCTCTGTGATTTGGTTTGCACACTCTGAGCTGAGCTCTCTGACCCGGCTGCTTTGTCGCTTACATTTTCTGCATCACTTTTCCAACTCCTGCCGGTCTCGCCGCTTTCAGTTTTACCCTTCCTCCTCTTGCAGCTTAATACTTCCCCTCTCACCTCCGCTGCCCTCTACCCTCTCTCCTCCCTCTTCTACCCTCTCTCCACCCTCTCCTATTCTCTCTCCACCCTCTTCTACCCTCTCTCCACCCTCTCCTATTCTCTCTCCACCCTCTCCTACCCTCTCTCCACCCTCTCCTACCCTCTCTCCACCCTCTCCTACCCTCTCTCCACCCTCTCCTACCCTCTCTCCACCCTCTCCTACCCTCTCTCCACCCTCTCCTACCCTCTCTCCACCCTCTCCTACCCTCTCTCCACCCTCTCCTACCCTCTCTCCACCCTCTCCTACCCTCTCTCCACCCTCTCCTACCCTCTCTCCACCCTCTCCTACCCTCTCTCCACCCTCTCCTACCCTCTCTCCACCCTCTCCTACCCTCTCTCCACCCTCTCCTACCCTCAATCTCCTCGCTTGCTTCACTGCACGCCGGCCCCCCAGCAGCAATCAGCCACACAAAAGCGCTACGCCAAGCCCAACTGAAACCAGCCATTCTGTTTCACCAACTCGAACTTCCATTTCGACTTTTTTTCGTCACCAAACCCGCCAACAACCGCAAAAAATGTGTCTGCGCACAGAAGCCCCCGTCCCGGCGATCCCCCAGGGGTGTCAAGGCAAGGCGGCGTCAGTGACAAGCGGGGAAGGGCGGTCCAGCAACTCGTGTCACCAAACTGTCCGGCTTCAAACACCCCAGCACGACTGCTGAAACCCATTAGGGAAAAGAGGACTGGCTGAATCTGCATGCTGTATAGTAAGTCATCTGGCACCCACACACATTTGCTAGCACATCTGGCGGCCAGACGGGAGCTGCAGTGTCCGGCCGGCAGCCACCGATTCAAAACGGCCACTTCGGCGCAGGAGAAAAATGTTTCAATGCACTTTCCCCAATAATTTTCGAAGCAATTTTAAGCCTTAAATTGGTAGATTTTCCAAGGATAGTCCCAGGATAAGTTCGCACTGATAAATCTGCTTGTCAGCTGCTCTTGTCGATATAAAATTGTGTAGAAAAGTTCTAAAACTTTTCCTATTTGGCCTTTTTTCAACTGCTTCTTCTAGGGGGCCCCCCGAGGTCTGTTTGACCAATTCATGCAACTCTACCCAGCAGGAATTGTTACCGCCGATGCGTTCTTCTAAAAGTTGGCAAAAAATTGAAATTGCAGTGCACGCGGGCTTGCAACTGGTTCGATACGAAGAGCTTTCCTAGAAACAGCACCAGCTGCGGCGCATTCTGTCAGGTAAGCAGCTGGGTGGCCTGCGCAATAAAGAAGTGCGCAAGTGAAATCCGCCCCACCCACATTGGCGATTCCCGCTTTGATATATGTGCGCTGTGCGTCTGCAGTTACACTGCTGTCCGCTGTCTGTGTCTTCTTGCTGTCTGTTCGCTGCCTGTGTCTTCTTGTCTGTCTGTCCCTGCCTGTGTCTGTCCGCTGTCTGTGTCTTCTTGCTGCCTGTGTCTTCTTGTCTGTCTTTTCCCTGCCTGTGTCTGCCCGCTGTCTGTGTCTTCTTGTCTGTCTGTTCCCTGCCTGTGTCTGTCCGCTGCCTGTGTCTTCTTGTCTGTCTGTTCGCTGCCTGTGTCTGCCCGCTGTCTGTGTCTGTCCGCTGCCTGTGTCTTCTTGTCTGTCTGTTCGCTGCCTGTGTCTGCCCGCTGTCTGTGTCTGTCCGCTGCCTGTGTCTTCTTGTCTGTCTGTTCCCTGC
>NIVC01000476.1:0-72500 GCA_002269645.1 Macrostomum lignano | reverse complement strand
TTGACCCATATCTGACACAAACTTTATTGGCCCATATCTGACACAAACTTTATTGACCCATATCTGACACAAACTTTATTGACCCATATCTGACACAAACTTTACTGACCCATATCTGACACAAACTTTATTGGCCTATATCTGACACAAACTTTATTGACCCATATCTGACACAAACTTTATTGGCCTATATCTGACACAAACTCTACCAGAAACTGACAATTTTTTTAATACTATCAGCGAACAACTCAAACTTTTTGAGCCACTAAAAATTTCATTAAAAGCAACCTGTCACACACAGCTGGCAGCCATCGCAGACTACGGCTACCAGAGCGAGTTGCGCTCAAGGAACGTCACAATTTATGTAACCACAGCGCGCCTGCTGCCACCCACGACGCCGCCGACAAAACCGCCGCCACCGCCGCCGCCACCGCCGCAGCCTCCTCGCGATCAAAATGGTGGGCAGAATGTCAAAATGAGTCAATCATTGCGCGAGCTTTCATTTCCAAAAAAGAAATACGAATTTGGAAGTTTTGAAGTTTCTGTTTTTTTTCGTTTCTCTTTCAGCCCCGTCGATCGGCGTCTCGACGAACTCGGAGCTGCAGCGCCGGCTGCAGCAGCAGCTGGGCAGGGCGGACCACCCAGCTCACGAGCTCGACTGCTCCTGCCACAGCCGGCCCGCCTCGCCGCTGCTGATCAACTCGCCTTTTTATGAGGCTGGCAGCCTCAACTTGCTGCTCATCTGGCCCAGCGCTGATGCAGGTGCGACTGGGGATTCAATGGATTGGGATAGGCAGTGAGAGATAGAACTGATAGATTGGGATAGGCAGTGAGAGATAGAACTGATAGATTGGGATAGGCAGTGAGAGAAAGAACTGATAGATTAGGATAGACAGTGAGAGATAGAACTGATAGATTGGGATAGACAGTGAGAGATAGAACTGATAGATTAGGATAGACAGTGAGAGATAGAACTGATAGATTGGGATAGACAGTGAGAGATAGAACTGATAGATTAGGATAGACAGTGAGAGATAGAACTGATAGATTAGGATAGACAGTGAGAGATAGAACTGATAGATTGGGATAGACAGTGAGAGATAGAACTGATAGATTGGGATAGACAGTGAGAGATAGAACTGATAGATTAGGATAGACAGTGAGAGATAGAACTGATAGATTGGGATAGACAGTGAGAGATAGAACTGATAGATTAGGATAGACAGTGAGAGATAGAACTGATAGATTAGGATAGACAGTGAGAGATAGAACTGATAGATTGGGATAGACAGTGAGAGATAGAACTGATAGATTGGGATAGACAGTGAGAGATAGAACTGATAGATTGGGATAGACAGTGAGAGATAGAGCTGATAGATCAGGATAGACTGAGAGATAGAACTGATAGATCAGGATAGACTGAGAGATATAATAGCTGATAGATCAGAATAGACTGTGAGAGATATAATAACTGATAGATCAGGATAGACTGTGAGAGATAGAGCTGATAGATCAGGATAGACTGTGAGAGATATAACACGGAGAACTAGCCAAATATGAGATAAACGAAAAACCGGTAAACAACATTGGCTAGCTACTAATTAGCATTTAATTAGCATACAGCAGCAGCCCAGCCCCTGCCAAAGCGCAGCTGCTGTCTGCCCGTGGCGTTCGCAACTGCAGCCGGTGTCCCGGCGGGACAGACGGTGCAATTTGTTGGCGGCGTCAACAAAAAAATACGATTGGGAGCTGGGGACGACTTTGACAGATTCGTCCGCCGTGTCGGGGAACACGGATTCCACATTTAGCTGTCCGCCAGAAGAGCGGAAGAAGCAGTCCAGGGGCCGGTGATTTCTGGCACTTGAAGCAGCAGCTGCCATGTACAAATTTCCCAGACTTACAGAAAATCCCACAAGGTTTCACGCGGTGCTATCAACACCATTAACATTGTCCCATCCCACACCGTCTGTCCCATCCCACACCGTCTCTCCCATCCCACACCGTCTCTCCAATCCCACACAATCTGTCCCATCCCACAGTCCCATCCCACACCATCTGTCCCATCCCACACTGTCCCATCCCACACTGTCCCATACCACACTGTCCCATACCACAATGTCCCATCCCACACTGTCCCATCCCACACTGTCCCATCCCACACTGTCCCAGCCCACACTGTCCCAGCCCACACTGTCCCATCCCACACTGTCCATCCCACACTGTCCCATCCCACACTGTCCCATCCCACACTGTCCCAGCCCACACTGTCCCAGCCCACACTGTCCCATCCCACAGTCCCATCCCACACCATCTGTCCCATCCCACACTGTCCATCCCACACTGTCCCATCCCACACTGTCCCATCCCACACTGTCCCAGCCCACACTGTCCCAGCCCACACTGTCCCAGCCCACACTGTCCCATCCCACACTGTCCATCCCACACTGTCCCATCCCACACTGTCCCATCCCACACTGTCCCATCCCACAGTCCCATCCCACACCATCTGTCCCATCCCGCACTGTCCCATCCCACACTGTCCCATACCACAATGTCCCATACCACACTGTCCCATACCACACTGTCCCATCCCACACTGTCACATACCACACTGTCCCATCCCACACTGTCCCATCCCACACTGTCCATCCCACACTGTCCCATCCCACACTGCCCATCCCACACTGTCCCATCCCACACTGTCTCATACCACACTGTCCCATCCCACACCATCCCATCCCACTGTCCATCCCACACTGTCCCATCCCACACTGTCCATCCCACACTGCCTATCCCACACTGTCCCATCCCACACTGTCTCATACCACACTGTCCCATACCACACTGTCTCATACCACACTGTCTCATACCGTCTGTCCCATCCCCAACACGGCTCAAATTGAATCCAAAAGCTCACACAACCCTCTCAGGCCTGAGGCGGCAACCGCAGAGGCCAGTCAGTGCCTACATCATCAAGTGGACTCAGCGGGTCTGCATCGAGTCTGAGACCACTGGCGACCTGGCAACCAGGCAGGCTTTGGTTCAGGTGAGCCAAAATTTACTTTGGGTATTCACAGTTTTCACCGGAGTTCACAGTTCACACTAGATATTGACAGTTCACACTAGATACTCACAGTTCACACACAGCATTCACATCGCGCCGCTCTCCCCAACCGCCACCAGGACGCCTTGGCCTTCACCATCCAAGGCTTGCAGTTCAACTGTCACTACGCGCTCCAGGTGAAAGGCATCACAAATTCGGGCGAGGTGGCGCTCACCTGGAACACCTGCTTCTGCACCAGGAGCTGCAAGGAGACTCAAATTCGAGGCGACCAGTTCCCCATGTGCCCCAGGGATGGTGAGCGACAGATGTGGCACCTGGGCTGTGAGATTTGATTTGTGAAATGGAAATGCCATAATTTGAGATGTGACAATGTTAGGTTAAGTATGAGATTTGAAATGCTGAGGTATAAGATGTGAGATGCTGAGACGTGAGATGTGGGGTATGAGATTTGGTTGTAGGAGATGTGAGACATGAGATACGAGATGCTGAGATGTGAGGTATGGGATGTGAGATGTGAGGTATGATATTTGAGATGCTAAGATGTGAGTTTATATGAGATGTGAGATGGTGAGACGTGAGATGTGAGTGAGGTATTGAGATGCGAGATCAATGCGTGAAGGAGCTGAGTGGAGCTGATATCCCCACTGCAGAGGTGCCGTCAGCTCCGCAGCCGCCCACCCTGCTGAACTGGTCGGTGGTGCCGAGGCCAGCGGCGCCATCCCAGCGGCAGCGGCAGCGCTACTATGTAATCAGAATCCGCTGGGCCGCACCCGGCAACACCGCCCTGCACGCCATCGCTGGCTTCCGCATCGCCTGGGGCCCAGCGGCCGACGAGACCGGACTGCCCGGCTCAGCCGCCAGTCTGGAGCCCCGCCTGGACCCGGCCAGCTCGGACACCAGCGTGGTGGACGTGCGCGAGAGGCAGTTCAACATCTACCACCTGGAGCCCAGCACAGTCTACGTGGTGGAGATCCAGACGATGTCGGTGTTCGGTGACAGCCGACCCGCGCGGCTCAGCGTGGCTACGCCATCGGCTAACGCCGATCCTCAGTCGACAACCAGAACATCGCCGAACTCGGAGGTGCAAAAGTACATCAATAATGAGCGATTCAAGGCCGGCGCCAGTGCCAGGCCGTGGCCTGCGCTGCTGCTTCTGCTGCTGGTGATGGGGCGCCAGGCTCTCCGATGACTGCAGCTCACGTTAACCGGAGACTCTCTTCCCAACTCGCAGTCTAATACCCTGTCTTTCAAGAGCTGTCGTCAGTAAATTGTTGCAACAAAATCTGCTACGCACTACTTACTAAATAGCGAGTGCAGTAGTGCGGTTAGGCGAATATTCTATTTTCCCCGCTGTGATTTTGTAATAACGAGACCAATTATTAAAATCTATAAATAGCCGGCTAACTTAAACTGTTATCTTGAAGCCTGACCTCTGTATATACCTGAAATACGCGTACATTATGCACTTTGCAATCTAAAATTAATTAACTTAATCTACTATACATATTTACAAATATGATAAAGATTACTAGCAAATAATGACACTGACTGAAATTTATACAAATACAAACTAACACTTTTTGCTTTTAGCAAATGATTTAAAGTGAAGAAACTTAAATTTGCTATAAATTATGGTTATGATGAAGACTACTCATGTACAAAGCTAAGATGGAGAAAATTAAAACAAAGGTATTTTGTTATTTTTCAAGTGTATTATTCTGCATCATTACGAGTACACACTGATGACATGGAGATGGCATGGAGCTACTTTGATTAAAATAAGTTGAAACAAAATAGATTTAAAACTGATTTGCTAAACTAAGCTTGATTTCAAATTAGATATTAAAAGTTGATGAAAAAGAAAGTTTAAGTACTGAAGGGGCTGGATAACCCGTCTGGATAAAATATAACGACAGTAATAAGTAGAGAGAAACAGACATTAATACTCCTAATAAACTACTTGATTAAATTAATCAATTCCTACACTAATCCTACATAAAAATTAATACTCGTATTTTGTATTAGACAACTGAAAATTGATGCAATCAAGATGAAGCGAATTAATGAAAGCAGAAACGTAAACAATTTCCGGGTTGGTCAAGACGGAAAACTCCTGTTTGCACTGCTAACACACCGGCAGTGCAGATCGGCCGGAGCCACACGGAGTTACTTCTCCATCACTCCGGCCTCGTCAGCGTTCTTCACCTTGAAGTCCTTCAGGGCCGCCTTGATGGCGTCTTCGGCCAGCACTGAAGGGGATGCGAGGGGGAGGCGGTGCGTGCGGGTCAGTCAGGCTTAGTTCAATATCTGTGGGATGGGATCCTGTGAAATGGGATCTGTGGGATGGGATCCTGTAAAATGGGATCTGTGGGATGGGATCCTGTAAAATGGGATCTGTGGGATGGGCCTGTGGGATGGGATCTGTGAAATGGGGTTGGGAAAAGTCAGTGGAAGATGGCAGTGTGATATGGGATGGGTGTGTGGGATGGGAGTGTGGATTGGCAGTGTGGGATGGGAGTGTGGGATGGGAGTGTGGGATGGGAGAGTGGGATGGGAATGTGGGATGGGAATGTGGGATGGGAATGTGGATGGCAGTGTGGGATGGGAGTGTGGGATGGGAATGTGGGATGGCAGTGTGGGATGGCAGTGTGGGATGGGAATGTGGGATGGCAGTGTGGGATGGCAGTGTGGGATGGCAGTGTGGGATGGCAGTGGTGTCACGGAGCACTCACTGGAGCAGTGCAGCTTGACTGGCGGCAGGCGCAGCTCCTTGGCGATTTCCGAGTTCCTGATCCCGGAGGCTTCGTCCACAGACTTGCCCTTGACCCACTCGGTGGCTAGGCTGCTGCTGGCGATGGCGGAGCCGCAGCCGAAGGTCTTGAACTTGGCGTCAACAATGCGCCCATTATCGTCAACCTCGATCTGCAGCTTCATGACGTCGCCGCAGGCGGGAGCCCCGACCAGGCCGGTGCCGACCCGCTTGCTGGCCTTGTCCAGCGAGCCCACGTTGCGCGGGTTCTCGTAGTGGTCCAGCACGTTCTTGTGGTAGGCGGCCGTGGCCACCTGGGTGAGGCGCTGGCAGTGACGGCCAGGCGACAGGGTGCGGAGCAGAGCGCTGGACATGCTTGGTTGCTTGGATTTCGGTTGCTAGGAGAAAGAAAATTACTCGCAGAAACAAGCAAAGAAGCTTTATTGAAACAAGATTATGTTGCAGATAGTTAGGATTTTGTAGGGAGTTAAAGAGGCTGATGGGATATATTGTGTGGGATGGGTTCTCGAGAGAAGGATGGGATCTAGCGTGTGAGATTGGATCTTGCGTGTTTGGATGGGATCTAGCGTGTTTGGATGGGATCTAGTGTGTTTGGATGGGATCTAGCGTGTTTGGATGGGATCTAGCGTGTGAGATTGGATCTTGCGTGTGAGATTGGATCTAGAGAGTTTGGATGGGATCTAGCGTGTTTGGATGGGATCTAGCGTGTGAGATTAGATCTTGCGTGTTTGGATGGGATCTAGCGTGTTTGGATGGGATCTAGCGTGTTTGGATGGGATCTAGTGTGTGAGATTGGATCTAGCGTGTTTAGATGGGATCTAGCGTGAGATGAGATCTATCGTGTGAGATGGGATCTATAGTCTAGCATGTGAGATGGAAGCTAGCCCTAGCGTATTGTGATAAACACACAGCGCATGGTAGGGGGTGTGGGCAAAGATATTACTTGATATTGAAATAAAGGTATTAACAATACAAATCAAATTAAAAATAAGGCTTGATGGACTGGTGGCCATCTCTTCTCATAACATTTAAAAATTTACACGCATTAGCGAATGAAGATGATCCATAGAGACACAGGTAATCAGCAACAGGGTATCCCAGCTTTACAGGTGCGCGATAAGTATTTTATGAGGTGAAAAAATCAATAATATACAGAGGAGAAATGCGCCTAGCGAAATATCAAGACAAAGCAAGAATGAAACCGAAAAATAGACTGCAGCGAAACTTTTTCTCACACTAAACGGGGATTATGACTCACAACTGGATCACATTTCACAGCAACCTCCTACACAATGTGACCAATGCTCACACAATACAAGCAGTATTAATTATTCAACCAAACTAACATTCACACAATCTGGTCAACATTTACACGATCTAATCAGCATTCACACAATCTAATTAGCATTCACACAATCTAATCATCATTAACAAAATCTGATCAACATTTACACGATCTAATCAGCATTCACACAATCTAATTAGCATTCACACAATCTGATCAACACTCACACAATCTGATTAACATTCACACAATCTGATCAGGATTCACACAATCTAATCAGCATTCACACAATCTAATCATCATTAACAAAATCTGATCAACATTCACACAATCTAATCAGGATTCACACAATCTAATTAGCATTCACACAATCTGATCAACACTCACACAATCTGATCAACATTCACACAATCTAATCAGCATTCACACAATCTAATCAGCATTCAGACAATCTAATCAACATTCACAAAATCTGATCAACATTCACAAAATCTAATCAGGATTCACACAATCTAATTAGCATTCACAATCTGATCTAACTAACCTAAATCAGTCTAGGTCACACAGCTCCAATTACCAGAAAAGACAGTGCGGCAGCAGCAGCAACAATGCCAGAGCGTCAGTCCTCATACGGCAGCAGATAAGGCGGCACCTTAAGCAGACAGGCGCAGACCCCAGTGGTGCTGTGACTAAACGAGCCAACAGTCTCCCACTGATGCGAGTCCAGATCCAGCCGGCACACCAGCCGCTGCCCAGTCTTCGTGTGCACATTGAACCCGCCCAGAACGTAGACATGCCGATCCACAGCCACGGCGCAGGCCTCCTTGTGCGACACCGGCATCGGGGACACGATGGTCCACTGGTCAGCCTCGGCGTTGTACTGCTCGCACTGCAGCACCGGCAGGGCGTTGTTTGCCGCGTTCAACGAGCAGCCGCCGCAGACGTAGAGACGGCCGGCGGCCTCGACCATGCAGTGCCAGCCGCGGGCGGCCAGCATTGGCGCGCATTCCTCCCAGAACTGGGCGGCAGGGCGGAGCTTGTGCACGTCTGGATAGAAATTCTCGTTGGCGTAGCCGCCCGAGATGTACATCTGCGGGATAACACGGGGGCGTAGGACAGTGGCGCAATGCCTTCGGCGATATGACGGCAGTTTTGTCCATGCATTCAGCTGACTGCCTCCTAAGCACATGCAAGCGCGCCAGTTTCAGTGGCTCTAGACGACTTTAAAACGACGAGATCTCGCTCGACGAGATCAGAATCGCATTTCGCGTCTATAACAGCACTCTAATTTAGTCTACATGAGTTAGTAGACATTTAAGCGCTAACACAACTACTTTTTCGCGACTCTTTTACGATTGTACAACTCAGCAAAAAGTCGTTAAAAAGTCACAGGAGTCGCTAGAGTCCCCCAGTTAGTTGTTTGCAATGACCCTTAGTGACTTGGGGATTGGTCCTCACGACTGTGAATCGCATAACAAATCCAACCTTCTGACCAAGGGATTTAGATTGCGAATGTTAGACCTGCCGAATTCCAAATGAAGTCAATATGTGTTCCATTAGTAGTGCAACAAAAAAAGTTTATCCAGCAGATTGACCCTACTTGTCAAGGTAACCTTTTCTTCAACAGGCTAGTTTGACCAAGAATTTTGGCTCGACAATCGGACACGTTAACCGCTGTGTGGCCTAACAGCCCCCAGATGACACGACAATCGGACACGTTAACCGCTGTGTGACCTAACAGCCCCCAGATGACACGACAATCGGACACGTTAACCGCTGTGTGACCTAACAGCCCCCAGATGACACGACAATCGGACACGTTAACCGCTGTGTGACCTAACAGCCCCCAGATGACACGACAATCGGACACGTTAACCGCTGTGTGACCTAACAGCCCCCAGATGACACGACAATCGGACACGTTAACCGCTGTGTGACCTAACAGCCCCAGATGACACGACAATCGGACACGTTAACCGCTGTGTGACCTAACAGCCCCCAGATGACACGACAATCGGACACGTTAACCGCTGTGTGACCTAACAGCCCCCAGATGACACGACAATCGGACACGTTAACCTCTGCGTGACCTAACAGCCCCCAGATGACACGACAATCGGACACGTTAACCTCTGCGTGACCTAACAGCCCCCAGATGACACGACAATCGGACACGTTAACCTCTGCGTGAGCTAACAGCCCCCAGATGACACGACGATCGGACACGTTAACCTCTGCGTGAGCTAACAGCCCCCAGATGACACGACAATCGGACACGTTAACCTCTGCGTGAGCTAACAGCCCCCAGATGACACGACAATCGGACACGTTAACCTCTGCGTGAGCTAACAGCCCCCAGATGACACGACAATCGGACACGTTAACCTCTGTGTGACCTAACAGCCCCAAGATGACACGACAATCGGACACGTTAAGCGCTGTGTGACCTAACAGCCCCCAGATTGCACGACAATCGGACACGTTAACCTCTGCGTGACCTAACAGCCCCCAGATGACACGACAATCGGACACGTTAACCTCTGTGTGACCTAACAGCCCCAAGATGACACGACAATCGGACACGTTAAGCGCTGTGTGACCTAACAGCCCCCAGATGACACGACAATCGAAAAACGTTAACCTCTGCGTGACCTAACAGCCCCCAGAATGGAAGCAGCCCCCCTAAATCCCTCACCGTATCCTTATACACAGCCCCAGCATGGGAGTAGAAGGCCTGCCCAAGCGACGGGCCGGCAGTCCAGCAGTTGGCCTCAGGATCGTACAGCTCGCAGTGCTGCAGGGCGCCCTCCTTCCGCCGGCCGGCCACCACCATAATCCTTGGCCGCCGGTTCACCATCACAATGCCGGCGGCAAAGTAGGCGCGCCGCTGCAGCATCGGGGCGCACTGGTACCAGGCGTTGAAGCGCAGGTCGAATCGGCTCACAGCGTTCACAGCCGACTCGGCGTGAGCGCACTGGGTGACGCAGCCGCCCAGGACGTACAGAAAGTTGTTGAGCACAACGCATTGGGCGTGACTGACAGGCGTAGGCAGGGAAGCGAGGGTGTGACGACGGATAGTTGAAGAGCTCCTGCCTGCCGACATCAGCGGGGACTCAGCCGCAGCGACGGCAGCGGTGGCGCCCTGAGACGGCTTCGGCAGCAGCAGGGCTGAGCAGTCCTCTACCAGACCGGGCGTGGTCGGCTGAAGGTCGCGGCCGCCAACGCAGACCAGCTGCTCCCGGTAGCAGCGCAGCCACATGTCTGGCGGGGTGCACAGCGGCTGGCAGTGCGGCACCACGTGATAGTTGAGCGCCTGCGGTGTTGTGTCACAAAGCCATGGACTATGTAAATGGCAAAGACTAATCTTGAGAGAACAAAGACCTATTTAAGAAACAAAGACCTATTTTAAGAAAACAAGACCTATTTTAAGAAAACAAGACCTATTTCAAGAAAACCAAGACCTATTTCAAGAAAACCAAGACCTATTTCAAGAAATCCAAGACCTATTTCAAGAAAACCAAGACCTATTTCAAGAAAACAAAGATCTATTTTAAGAAAACAAGAAGACAAAGACCTATTTCAAGAAAACAAAGACCTATTTTAAGAAAACAAGAAGACAAAGACCTATTTCAAGAAAACAAAGACCTATTTTAAGAAAACAAGAAAACAAAGACCTATTTTGAGAAAACGCTTGAGACTTGAGACTTTAAGACAAAAACAAAGACCTAAATATAAAAGTGCATTGCCCAAAAAGTGCATTCTGAGAGGACAAAGACAATCACCTGCAGCAGTAGGCTGTGCAGTCTAGCATTAGCCATAACTGCCGGAGCCAGCTGTACTTTCGACACCAAATCCGAAGGCGCAATCAGGTTATAGCGGATCTCAGTGAGCAGCTGTTCCATGCACTGCTGCTGCTGATCTCTGGCATCCAGCCAGAGCTGCACCGCACGGAACACATCGATCTCGCGCAGGCGACAGTGCGGCGAACGCAGGCAAGCCAGCATCTGGTCGAGTCCCAGCTGGCTCAGTGCCGGCCCGTCAGCTATGGACAGCAGGTTGGCGGCGATGAACTTGTCAATCTGGGCCAGCACGCCGGCCATGTTGTACAGGCGAGCCGTCACGATGAAATCCGTGAAGTTGGCTGCGGTCATGTTGCGAAGGAAATTCCGCTCGCAGAACTCCAGAACTGGCATCACCTTATAGAGAGATGGAAGGCAGTGACAAATAAGGTGCGATTCTACATGTAATGACTTGTTGACAGGTGAAGATCTACATGTAATGGCTTGTTGACAGGTGAAGATCTACATGTAATGGCTTGTTGACAGGTGAAGATCTACATGTAATGGCTTGTTGACAGGTGAAGATCTACATGTAATGGCTTGTTGACAGGTGAAGATCTACATGTAATGGCTTGTTGACAGGTGAAAATCTACATGTAATGGCTTGTTGACAGGTGAAGATCTACATGTAATGGCTTGTTGACAGGTGAAGATCTACATGTAATGGCTTGCTGACAGGTGATTCTACATGTAATGGCTTGTTGACAGGTGAAGATCTACATGTAATGGCTTGTTGACAGGTGATTCTACATGTAATGGCCAATGAAAGGTAAATTTTGAGTCTAATTTCTAGAAAATAAGCACAACAACTCACCTGCAGATGAGTGGCAGCGGCCAGAATGTCGAACACGTCATCACCTTCAATGCTGGTGCTCGACGTGTAGATTATGTCCAGCACCTGCGCGTTTTTGAAGGCACTACAAGCTATGCACTACACCGATATGTTGTGTAAATAACTTTGTGCGACGAGTGTTTACTCACCTTCTCTAATCCCTTAGCGGTGACGCCTTTGAGTTCAATCTCACTCTGGCTGCACTCCTTCATCCCGGAGGTGAACATGCTGCGGAAATAGTCTGAGCAGGACACCAGAATCACCTTGTGCACATCGAATCTCTGGCCGTCAGCCAGCAGAGTGACATCGGTGAGAACCGATTTGGAGCGCAGAGAGCACAGGCCCTGCAGCACCATCACTGCGTGGGCGGGGTCCGGGCCGCCCTGCTCCTGCTGCTGCTCGGCGGCTGGACACGCCGGCGACAGCAGGCCCGACAGCGAAGAAGTCGGATCCAGCAAGGCGGCGACTCCCGTGGAGGACGACGCTGCCGCCGCCGCTGCCGAGGCGCCTGCGCCAAATTCGGCGCCGTTTCCGGCGCGATTGGCCAAAGCCAAATCCCAGGCTGCTGATGCAGACATCGCTCAGCTGGGCAGGTTGTCGAGTGCGGAGTCTGCGGCTGGGCTGGCGGTGTCCGACTCAGGGCAGAAGTGATGCGGTGGGGCTTGTGGCTGAGCTGCACTGGTGATCGAGAGATATATAGATAGATAGATAGATAGATAGACAGATAGATAGATAGACAGATTAGATAGATAGACAGATAGATAGATAGATAGACAGATAGATAGACAGATAGATAGATAGACAGATAGATAGACAGATAGATAGACAGATAGATAGATAGACAGATAGATAGACAGATAGATAGATATACAGATAGATAGATAGATAGACAGATAGATAGACAGATAGATAGATAGACAGATAGATAGACAGATAGATAGACAGATAGATAGATAGATAGACAGATAGATAGATAGATAGATAGATAGACAGATAGATAGATAGACAGATAGATAGATAGATAGACAGATAGATAGATAGATAGATAGACAGATAGATAGATAGACAGATAGATAGATAGACAGATAGATAGACAGATAGATAGATAGACAGATAGATAGATAGACAGATAGATAGACAGATAGATAGATAGACAGATAGATAGATAGATAGATAGATAGATAGATAGATAGATAGATACATAGATAGATAGATAGATAGATAGATAGACAGATAGATAGATAGACAGATAGATAGACAGATAGATAGATAGACAGATAGATAGACAGATAGATAGATAGACAGATAGATAGATAGACAGATAGATAGATAGATAGACAGATAGACAGATGGCCAGCCCCTAAAGCCCAGCCAGCACAATTGTGACAAAATAATGAATGAACGGCAAGCTTGCCAATATGACATGCTGATTAAACGCCAATACATATTTATTTAGGATATTAAAAAATACAATACTACACAATTGCACTACTTACGAGCGTAAAAAAAGAACTCAAACGCGTATTGTGAAATAGTGACGATGATGAATGCAGCAAGATTAAACACATACAAAAGCAAATGTACTTTGGCTTGAATTAGAACCCGCTAAACTCACCGATCCTTCAGGTGAAACGAATTCTACCATCCAATTGTCCAGTGTCACAAGACGCTACACCTTTCTCATGCTAGAACGCAATGCTTCAAGATTAGTTTAAATAAAGTGAAACTAAAAAATGCACTAAGGAATGAGAGATAACAATTACACCATAAATCAATCGGCCAAAGAGGACGCATCCAAGCCGGGAAACGGTATCGGGCCGCTTCTAATAGCGGAACCAACAAGCCGAGAACAGTCAGACACATCCAGAGCCGGACTTTTACTAGCACTACTACTAGTACTATTGCTAGCAGTAGTAGCACCAGCAGGATTTGCCGATCCGAATCTCCAAATCCAGCAGGCCTCATCGAGCACTAGCAGGCAGAACTTGGTGAAAGCTATTAGCAAGCAGAATAAGGCCAGAGACTTGTAGCCAAGCAGGCAGCTGTAGGCGGCATAGGCTGCCAGCATCACCAACAGGGTCGGGTAGCCCGCCAGCCATCTCAATGAGATTCTCGCATCTCCGGCCCGATCTTTACACTCTCGCGACGAAGAAGAAGAAGAGCATACTCGTAAAATTGGCGCCGCGCGTCGGCCGAGGCGCCGGCGCAGACGATCGCGCTCGTTTGGCGCCGCCAGCAATAGGCGAGCTAGCCGGGACCGCGAGCATAGAGATTCGAGTCGGTCTCGGCCGGCCAGGTGGGTGAGCCAGTCCGACAGCTCGGTGGTGAGCACCACTAGGGTGCCGCATTCCCAGGACCTGACTGGCTGCCTGCGGTGGCAGGGTAGGTTTAGAGGCCATTGTCAGGGTAGGTTTAGGGGCCATTCTCATGGTAGGTTTAGAGGCCATTCTCAGGGTAGGTTTAGGGGCCATTCTCATGGTAGGTTTAGAGGCCATTCTCAGGGTAGGTTTAGGGGCCATTCTCATGGTAGGTTTAGAGGCCATTCTCAGGGTAGGTTTAGAGGCCATTCTCAGGGTAGGTTTAGAGGCCATTCTCAGGGTAGGTTTAGAGGCCATTCTCAGGGTAGGTTTAGAGGCCATTCTCAGGGTAGGTTTAGAGGCCATTCTCAGGGTAGGTTTAGAGGCCATTCTCAGGGTAGGTTTAGGGGCCATTCTCATGGTAGGTTTAGAGGCCATTCTCAGGGTAGGTTTAGGGGCCATTCTCATGGTAGGTTTAGAGGCCATTCTCAGGGTAGGTTTAGAGGCCATTCTCAGGGTAGGTTTAGAGGCCATTCTCAGGGTAGGTTTAGAGGCCATTCTCAGGGTAGGTTTAGAGGCCATTCTCAGGGTAGGTTTAGAGGCCATTCTCAGGGTAGGTTTAGAGGCCATTCTCAGGGTAGGTTTAGAGGCCATTCTCAGGGTAGGTTTAGAGGCCATTCTCATGGTAGGTTTAGAGGCCATTCTCATGGTAGGTTTAGAGGCCATTCTAAGGGTAGGTTTAGGGGCCATTCTCATGGTAGGTTTAGGGGCCATTCTCATGGTAGGTTTAGAGGCCATTCTCAGGGTAGGTTTAGAGGCCATTCTCAGGGTAGGTTTAGAGGCCATTCTCAGGGTAGGTTTAGAGGCCATTCTTAGGGTAGGTTTAGAGGCCATTCTCAGGGTAGGTTTAGAGGCCATTCTCAGGGTAGGTTTAGAGGCCATTCTCAGGGTAGGTTTAGAGGCCATTCTCAGGGTAGGTTTAGGGGCCATTCTCATGGTAGGTTTAGAGGCCATTCTCAGGGTAGGTTTAGAGGCCATTCTCAGGGTAGGTTTAGAGGCCATTCTCAGGGTAGGTTTAGAGGCCATTCTCAGGGTAGGTTTAGAGGCCATTCTCAGGGTAGGTTTAGAGGCCATTCTCAGGGTAGGTTTAGAGGCCATTCTCAGGGTAGGTTTAGAGGCCATTCTCAGGGTAGGTTTAGAGGCCATTTTCAGGGTTTAGAGGCTATTCTCAGGGTAGGTTTAGAGGCCATTCTCAGGGTAGGTTTAGAGGCCATTCTCAGGGTAGGTTTAGAGGCCATTCTCAGGGTAGGTTTAGAGGCCATTTCAGGGTAGGTTTAGAGGCCATTCTCAGGGTAGGTTTAGAGGCCATTCTCAGGGTAGGTTTAGAGGCCACTGTCTGGGTAACTTTAGTAGATTAAGAAAAGGAAAAACTCAAAGGCTCAGCCGCTCACTCACCTGTCCCAGTCGCCAGAGTAAGGCAGATACTGGAAGCGCCTGGCATTATTAGCGAGCTGGTAGCGGCCCAGAGGCGTCAGAGTGCCGTCCGGCGCCACGTCAGGCGCTTGACTGTCCAGCGGCCCCGAGGACCACGGCGACGTCTGCGGCCGCGGCAGCGCCGTCCCAGTCGACAAATCGGCTCCGCTGGCCTCTGCCTCGGCCTCAGCCTCCGCTACAGCTTCATCGCCGCCCAGATCGCAGACCAGAGCCAGCAGCCTCGCCGAATCAGCCAGATAATCCACAACCCGAGTCCGAACGTCGGCCTGATCGTCATAGTTGTTATTGTCGGCAGAGTCGGCGGCAACTGAGCCGCTCTTTAAGCCCGATCGGCGCTTGGCGTCAACGCAGGCGCGCAGCAGCTCGGCGCCAAGGCGGGTCACCTCGGCCTGGCGCTGCCACCAAAGTGCGGCGCCAGTACCGCAGCCATCCGACATCTGCATCGCCGACTGTCGAGATGGCGACGTGCCTCCGCCGGCGTTGGCAGCTGCGGCAGCAGCGGCGACAGAGAATGCATCGGCCAGCAGTGGCCGGGCCCGGCAGTACACAGACAGGCAGCGGTGCAGCATGTGGGCGAACCGGGGCACCCGCAGGTCGGCCCGGGCCAGCCTGCGCAGCAGACCCAGCCACAGGTCAGCGTAGAAATGAGCATTGGACTCAACAAAGGCCGACCAGCCTGTGCCGGGGGAGACGTCCGTCCCACCAGTTGCCGGGTGCATCGGCGAGTCCACATAGCGCCAGGGCTGCGGCGAGCGTGAAAGGATGAACAGCAAAATGAAGAATTGACGGCTTCAAACTCTTTGCTCCAACAGTCGAGCTTATGAAACATTAAGCTTGTTAACCCCCCCCCCATAAACCTAACCGAGAAAGTTATCTGCGCTACATATCGGTAGCCTAACTGGTCACGAGTTACCTAATGAAAATAGAGAACAATCATTAAATATGTTCTTATAGCACACCTGCGACTGACCTACCTATAAAGGTTACACTACAATGACCACACCTGTGACCAAACTGCCTATAAGGTCACACTGCAATGATCACAAACACATAGGTAATCAACCTGGCTATAAGGTCCCACTGCAGTGATCACAAACACATAGGTAATCAACCTGGCTATAAGGTCCCACTGCAGTGATCACAAACACATAGGTAATCAACCTGGCTATAAGGTCACACTGCAATGATCACAAACACATAGGTAATCAACCTGGCTATAAGGTCCCACTGCAGTGATCACAAACACATAGGTAATCAACCTGGCTATAAGGTCCCACTGCAGTGATCACAAACACATAGGTAATCAACCTGGCTATAAGGTCCCACTGCAGTGATCACAAACACATAGGTAATCAACCTGGCTATAAGGTCACACTGCAATGATCACACACATGTGACCAACCTGCCTAAAAGATCACACTGCAATGAGCAAAAACACACGCAAGTGACCAACCTGCCTAAAAGATCACACTGCAATGAGCAAAAACACACGCAAGTGACCAACCTGCCTAAAAGATCACACTGCAATGAGCAAAAACACACGCAAGTGACCAACCTGCCTAAAAGATCACACTGCAATGAGCAAAAACACACGCAAGTGACCAACCTGCCTAAAAGATCACACTGCAATGAGCAAAAACACACGCAAGTGACCAACCTGCCTAAAAGATCACACTGCAATGAGCAAAAACACACGCAAGTGACCAACCTGCCTAAAAGATCACACTGCAATGAGCAAAAACACACGCAAGTGACCAACCTGCCTAAAAGATCACACTGCAACGATCACACACACACCTGCAGATATGACAGCCAGGCCTCCAGCACAAACCGGAAGCTAGTATCGTACGGCCATTGTTGAAATGTAAAATCGAAAAACCCGGCCAGCTTCGGTTGCAGCAGACGTGGCAGCCGCTCGCTGCGGTAGCGGTCGGCACCCAGGAGCAGCTGCGGTGCCCGGGGGCTGGTGTCGGGCCGGGGCAGGCCGGCGAGGCGAGGCGCGTACGCAAAATGATGCAGGTACTTTACCGCCAGGCGGACCAGGCACACGTGGTCAGGCGTGGGGTGCAGGTCTTCCTGTTGGCGGCGGCAAGTAGAAGGCGGAAGTAAACAGCTAATTCTCAGGGTAGGTTTAGATACCATTGTCAGGGTGGCCTCCCCAATCAGCAACCAAGACTCCATTTCAATCAGCAACCAAGACTCCCAATCAGCAACCAAGACTCTCCCAATCAGCAACCAAGACTCTCCCAATCAGCAACCAAGACTCATTTCAATCAGCAACCAAGACTCCCAATCAGCAACCAAGACTCTCCCAATCAGCAACCAAGACTCTCCCAATCAGCAACCAAGACTCTCCCAATCAGCAACCAAGACTCTCCCAATCAGCTCTCCAATTAGCAATTCAGCTCCCCAATCAGCAACCAAGACTCTCCCAATCAGCAACCAAGACTCTCCCAATCAGCTCTCCAATCAGCAATTCAGCTCCCCAATCAGCAACCAAGACTCTCCCAATCAGCAACCAAGACTCTCCCAATCAGCAACCAAGACTCTCCCAATCAGCAACCAAGACTCTCCCAATCAGCTCTCCAATTAGCAATTCAGCTCCCCAATCAGCAACCAAGACTCTCCCAATCAGCAACCAAGACTCTCCCAATCAGCTCTCCAATTAGCAATTCAGCTCCCCAATCAGCAACCAAGACTCTCCCAATCAGCAACCAAGACTCTCCCAATCAGCAACCAAGACTCTCCCAATCAGCTCTCCAATCAGCAATTCAGCTCCCCAATCAGCAACCAAGACTCTCCCAATCAGCAACCAAGACTCTCCCAATCAGCAACCAAGACTCTCCCAATCAGCTCTCCAATTAGCAATTCAGCTCCCCAATCAGCAACCAAGACTCTCCCAATCAGCAACCAAGACTCTCCCAATCAGCTCTCCAATTAGCAATTCAGCTCCCCAATCAGCAACCAAGACTCTCCCAATCAGCAACCAAGACTCTCCCAATCAGCTCTCCAATCAGCAATTCAGCTCCCCAATCAGCAACCAAGACTCTCCCAATCAGCAACCAAGACTCTCCCAATCAGCAACCAAGACTCTCCCAATCAGCTCTCCAATCAGCAATTCAGCTCCCCAATCAGCAACCAAGACTCTCCCAATCAGCAACCAAGACTCTCCCAATCAGCTCTCCAATCAGCAATTCAGCTCCCCAATCAGCAACCAAGACTTCCCAATCAGCAACCAAGACTTCCCAATCAGCAACCAAGACTCCCCAATCAGCAACCAAGACTTCCCAATCAGCAACCAAGACTTCCCAATCAGCAACCAAGACTCCCCAATCAGCAACCAAGACTCCCCAATCAGCAACCAAGACTTCCCAATCAGCAACCAAGACTCCCCAATCAGCAACCAAGACTCCCCAATCAGCAACCAAGACTCCCCAATCAGCAACCAAGACTCCCCAATCAGCAACCAAGACTCCCCAATCAGCAACCAAGACTCCCCAATCAGCAACCAAGACTCCCCAATCAGCAACCAAGACTCCCCAATCAGCAACCAAGACTCCCCAATCAGCAACCAAGACTCCCCAATCAGCAACCAAGACTCCCCAATCAGCAACCAAGACTCCCCAATCAGCAACCAAGACTCCCCAATCAGCAAGCCAGCTCACCAGGAAGTCCCTAGCAATCCCCGAGCAGGTGGTCAAACAAGGCGCGTGGCGGCAATCCAAGCAGCACCAGCCGATCCAGAACTCCAGCAGCGATTGGACAAAGCAATCAACCGGATAGGGCGGCTCCCCGGCTCCGGTTCTGCCGGCCCGACCAATCAGAGACGAGTAGCCGTAGCCGTAGCCGAATCCGTCGACATCAACAGCGGGGGCGATGGCTGCGGCGGCAAAGTCCCGATCAAAGAGCTGCACAGAGCAGTCGGTCATGAGCAAGAAATGCTGCATGTACAGCATGAGCAGCTGGCAATATAGATAATCAACTGAGCCTCTCCAATCAGATGCCCGGCAACCAACATGAGCCGGATGGCCAATAAGGTTGAACAGTAGCAATTCCAGCGCATTCAAGCGCAACACCGGCGCCCCAGCAGCAGAAGAAGACGCAGCATTAGCAGCAACAGTCTGATTGAATCGTTGGCGGAAAAACTGCAAACTGGCGTCGGCAGTTGAATTCGATGCTGCGTCAGACTGCTGCAACAGCAGGCACTGGGTCCGGTGGGACAGGCGGGACACGGGGAAGTCATAGCGACAGGCCTGATCAGGTAGAAGCCGGCGCAGCAGGCACTGGCACAGCGGCCCGGCTGGCGCCAGGAAGCTCAGGATGAGCCGGTACTCGGCTGAGGAACCGCTGCCGCTACTGCTCCATGAGGACGAGGCAGCTGCGGAGGAGTTCGGCGAAGGCCGGCTAAGCAGACGCCAGTTGGCGTCGCCATCGTAGCCAAGGATGTTGTCCAGCAGGGTTGGCAGGGCAGTGTGCACCTCCTGCGGAGGATAGGAGTACAGAAGTGGCTTAGCATCCTTGCATCTCAAATACTCACTCTCAGTGAATATCTCCCCGTCAGTCTCTGCATGCACCTCTGATTATTCCTTACACATTTATATCATCATTCCCTGCATCTCGTCAATCCCTACATCTCATCATTCCCTGCATCTCATCAATCCCTGCATCTCGTCAATCCCTACATCTCATCATTCCCTGCATCTCATCAATCCCTGCATCTCGTCAATCCCTACATCTCATCATTCCCTGCATCTCATCAATCCCTGCATCTCGTCAATCCCTACATCTCATCATTCCCTGCATCTCATCAATCCCTGCATCTCGTCAATCCCTACATCTCATCATTCCCTGCATCTCATCAATCCCTGCATCTCGTCAATCCCTACATCTCATCATTCCCTGCATCTCATCAATCCCTGCATCTCGTCAATCCCTAGATCCCATCATTCCTACATCTCATCATTCCCTGCATCTCATCATTCCCTGCATCTCATCAATCCCTACATCTCATCAATCCCTACATCTCATCAAGCCCTGCATTTTATCAATACCTGCTAACCTGCATCTCATCAATCCCTACATCTCATCATTACCTACATGTTATCAATCTCTACATCTCATCATTACCTACATCTCATTAATGTATAAGTTAGTTTAAAATAAGTCTTCTGTGTAGACTCATTACACAGAATGTAAAATAAACTTACAAAAACTGGCGCAGTCTCTAAGAAATTTGTCAGCCTCTCAATCTTCACTGAGACTGAGAGTTTAGGATTTGCAAACAAGGCTGTGGGATCCAGTAAATGTTAGAATAATAATGTACTTTGTCTTGCATTTTTAGCATTTGCTGATAATAAGCATTATATACCTAATAACTAGGCTATAAACACATTTTTGACTAAATAACTGTGAATGTTAATATCATTCCACTTGTTACATGCTAAGTATTTTTCACATTTATACTTTCTTAACAATTATACACTTTAGTAACTTACAATACATTTTTTTATTTTCCAAATAGTTTGGTATTCTGATACTATTAAAATTTTGAAAATTTAAACAAATAAAAATTCTTTAAAATGAATAAAATATTTGTGCACTTTTATAAAAAGTAATGGCAACACTTAATTTTTCAGTTAATTAAGGTCAAATTAGGCCAGAAATGAATATTTTCTCTCTTGAAACAAGTTTTTATAATTAGAAAGTAGTAATATTGTTACCCTGTAATTATGGATATAATTATAAATAGATAATGTAGTTGCATCTGCAGCAAGTCATGTTTTCCTAAAGCAATGTTAAAATATTAAAGTCCTTTTACATATTACCTTTTAGGAAGTCATTAGATATGTAATAAAGAGATAGATAAGATTTGTAATAACATATTTAGGATTTCTCATATTAATTTGTTTGCAGCTTTTTTTATAATTTTGTTATATTATAGCCATAGTTATAGGAAAATATGGATTATAAAGATTTTGATCAAAAAATATACAGCTATAGTCAGGTGGCAAAAATTTATAGTTACATTTATAGTTATAGTCTTTGCAATCCATGGTGTTTAGTGGTAGAACACTAGTTAGTAATTAATAATCATTATAAAAGCACTAATTCCTATGATCTTATTTTAATAATGATAATATTATCCATATAGTGCTATGCCAATAATGTCTTATTTATTCACATAGCAGCTAAAATATAATATTATAAGAATGGGCATACCTAATATTAGTATTATGTACCAATGTACACTAGAACAAAATTTGCTTTCTTAGCTCTTATATGCCAATGTATGCTAACAGACTAATATTGCACATGAAAACATATCCCATAGTCTGTTTCATTACAATTACGCTGAAAACCCCAATATTACTATATTTCTATAGTTCCCATGGCCATAGCCATAGTTTTAACAAAATATCTTAAAGTCTAAGAAACAAAATATTTTGAACCAGGAAGATAACTTGGTGCTTAAACAACTACAAAAAATAATAGAAAATAAAACAAACACTTGATTGCCTTTGAAAGATTATATTTTATCTTTTTACAGAGTAATGATACTTAATCACTACTAAAAGTATTGCTTAACTTTTTCACATTAATAAAAGTTATGGTTTGTTAATGTTTTGTTGTAATTTATTAGGTATAACTTATAAGTTTCTAAGTCTATAATATAGTTTACCAAAGTATCTTTGTTTTACTCTACTTGTTTCTAATATTTTTTAATTTTTAAATTAATAACTATGGCTATAGGAATCTATGGAATATGACAAAAACTACTATATTTTTGTAGTTATAGCTGTAAGAGCAGCTATCTACTGTAGGCATATCTGTAGTTGTTATAAGCACCTATTTTACCATATTTGCCATAGGATCCCATAGCTGTAGCCATAGCTACAGTGGAATACTATACTTTATACTTAAAAGTTCAATAAAAGTTTATTTCTAAGAAATATATCTTCTCTTAAATTTTGGCATATAGATATTGACATAATTTTTCTATTTAAATTAGCATAGAATTGAAAAAAACAGCAGAATTCTAAACAGGAGACTAAGCAGCAGTCGGCCCAGTGGACTCCAGTTGGCGGCATCCCACCATCCAAGCTTCGGTGAGAGTGCAGCGTGGCAAAGCAGATGGTGGCCATTTTTGTGGCGAAAACTAGTCATCTGGCCACAGTTCCACTTGTGCAGCAGCGCACAGTCACCGGTGACTAGTACGCCAATGTTTGCCTGCCAGAAGTGCTGAGCACTCTCTCCAGGCATCGCCCAAGGACTCAAGCTTGGGGCATCCTTCTCCATCACAACAATGCCCCAGCCCACAAGGCTCAACAGGTGGTGGAGTTCCTGGCTAGAGAGTGCATTCAAGAGCTTGGTCATCCACCCTACAGCCTCAACATGGCCCCCTGTTTCCACAAATCAAGCGCAGGATGTGTGGAATCTACTATGGATCATCAGAAGCTGCAATAGAGGCCTTCATCTGGCATGTGGAGGAGGTGCCTGCTTTAGCAAGTGGTAAAGCACATGAAAATTTACATTGAATCTTCTGGAGAGTACTTTGAAAAGATGCAACTGTTTTTTCTCTTAAACTATTTCTGTCTGGGCATATCTAGAAACTTATTGCTTAGCCCTCATATAGCCAGGTGCAGGTCTATCTTTAAGTGAAATATATAATGACTCAAAGAATGTATACCTATATATACCTATATACACATGCACTCATATATATATATATATATATATATTTATACCTATATATATATTTATACCTATATATATATATATGTGAGTGCATGAATGTGCATATACAAATTAGTTTGCCAGAAATATACAGTATAGTATGTAGAGAATGTAGCCTACAGAGTATAGGCTACAGTGCAGTTTAGTACAATGCTACATAAGTGAATGATAAATCAATCGGTAAAGAGAGTAAGGGCAGGAGAAAGGGAAGAGAAATGAGGTACTTCTATGTTTCAATAAGCACAACACACAAGCACGCATGAGGCATGCTACCCCCTCCCCCTGGTCCTTCAGTATAGTGGTGCATAGGTAAGTTGCAAATCTGGACAAAACTAAGTTGCACCGGATGGGTGAAATTTTGAGGTTGGGCATGTATGTTTGCAATAATGGCCATTGGCTATAATAAGTTATTTCAAATGATTTCAAAGTTATTTCAGATTTAAAAGCAAAGCCACTAAGCATTATATTAGGCCTATAAAAAGAATAATATAAAAAACATTTTAGATATTTAATTAAACAATTAAACTTTGTATGAAACATCTATAAAATAGGTTACTAAAAATTCAAATAAAAAATTTGCATAGTCTTGCCTTAGGGTAAAAACTTGTGCAAAAAATCTACATATAACTTTTTATTCCAAAATTGCCATGCAAAGATTCTATCCTAAGCAAGAAGCAAGAACTAGTAGACAAATTGTCCCCTACCTAGGGCTAGCGGGCTAGGCCTAGCAATTTAACTACCTAGGCTAGGCTAGATTAAAAGTCCATAAGACAAAATCAAATATACTTAACCTAGCAATATATTGGCATATTGCTGAATGTCCTAGATCTTCCATAGATTGGATCATATATTTGTAGGTTTAATGCCAAAAAAAGAATAGGCCCTAAACCTTGTTTGTATACTAGGTTTATATGCCAATAAAAAAAATGTCATTTGACACAATGTATCAACTAAGTATTGACAATTACTATTGTTATGTATGCTGGGATATATCTTGATATACACTAAAAATAGTAAGACCCTTACTGTATACCGAGATACACCAAGGTAGATCCTTCCAAGGCTATGCCTAGCACCTATATGGGTGATCTTTTGGTTTCCTACTTTGTTTAAATTATTTTAACCCTCTTTTTGAACTTTTCAGCTATTGCTGAATCTAAAATAGGCCTATGGCTGGCCAACCTCGAATGCTGCAATCTATTGTTCCTGCAATTGAAGTCATCAATAGCATCGTGCTGTGCAACCTCGATGTAAACCATTTTTAAGGGATTTGCAATTTTTTGAAGGGAAGTCATCTGTTGCTGCTCCAGCTCATCAACATCATCTACTTCTGGTCAAAGAACCTGCAGGGCTGCAGGCTACAGATGTTATAGTGAAGGCCACAATTGGGAGTGAAGCTGTAGTCGACTGGCTTAACTTCATTTCGTTTTCATCGCTTTGGGACTCTGAAAAGGGGGTTAGAATAATTTAGAGCGAGAAACCGGAAGATCGCCTAACGGGCTTGCAACAAACAGAAAGAACTTAAAGTTTAAACTTATGACACTTAGTGTCACGCAAATATTTGCAGCACAGGACTGTTTTCGCGTGTGCTTCCGTGTCGCGTCTTGCGTGTAGAACTAATTATTAGTATGAGTGCCTCAATCACTACTCTCTCAATGACTCAATCATCAACAACGATGGAAAAATACCGAAAGATAACAATTTAAACCGCCTCTAAACAATTTAACGATCCAGGAAACGAAAGGCAGTCATAAGAAAATGTAATGCAATTATTTTCTTCAATAGTTTGCTTCTGCAAAAATGTTGTGCCATCAGGCTCATCTCATAATGCAGTTTAATAATAACATATAATAATAGCATATAATAACATAACACACGTAATAATAATAATATATAATAGTATAATAATAACATATAATAATAGTACAGTAAACAACAACACAACAACGCAGTTAGCGTCACAGGGCACGCTTCAAAGCCAGGTCGCGAATGGACGCCACGCCGCCAGCCGAATCCGGGGCGCCGGCGTCAGCCAGTAGGCAGTCGACGAAACGCGGAGTGCGCGCCTGCCCCCGCCGGTATATAGGGTGCCTGCAGCGTTAGCAGCAGCACCTCCTGCACCGGCTCTGGGCAGTACGACTCGGCGCGGATGATGTGACCTGCCAGCTGGAGTCGCCGACGGCGCAACCTAGGTCGCGCACCAGGCCGGCGCGGCGATACAAAGCCGCGTTGGTCTCGCTCGTAGCCGATCTTGAAGGCGGCGCGCAGCAGGCCAGAGTGCGCCGCGTCAACTTTCTGCTCGAGCGACTCCGTCAGCATCCATGTCTCGGCGTTGTACAGCAGGACGGTCTCGATCACCGCCTGGTACAACGCCGCCCTCTGGAGGTCAGGTATAAGGCCTCGGACTGCAGGACTGCCCTCACAGAACGAAAGGCAGCCCAGGCAAGCCCGCGGCGACGCCGCAGATCCTCGCGGACGCCAGGAACCAGACCGCCGAGGTAGAGGAACTGCTGACAACGCGGAAGCTCTGTCGCCTGTCCATCAGCGCCTCGGCATAAAATTGCAGCCTCGATGTCGTCCGGCACGCAGAGCACGCGACGGTTTTCTGCGTGTTGACCACCAGGCCGACACTCGCCGCAACAGCAACTAGCTTGTCCAGTTGTCGCTGGGCACCCTCGACAGTTGAGGACAGCAGGGCGAGGTCGTCGGCGTAGCCAAGCACGCTGAGCCACCTCTCCGGTTGACGTCGACCCACGCGTCGCCGCAACAGAAAGCCGTCGTCGTTGGTAGGAAGAGCGGTCCGCACCACCCAGTCAAGCACCATAACAAACAGGAACGGCGCAAGCGTATTTCCTTGAAGCACCCCGGAGGATGTCTCAAAGAAGTCCGATAGGCCGTCCGGTGTTCAAACAGCAGCTTTCGTATCACGGTACATCGCGATGATGGCGGAAATCAGCTGCTCTGTCACGTTGTACGCACGGAGCACCTTTGGGAGCTCAGACCTGACGACCGAGTCGAATGCCTTCTTGAAATCTATATGAAGATAACAATCAGGATCGACTGGCGTAGCCGTGCTTCCTCGATGACTCGCCGAAGAGCCAGGATGAGCGTTACTGTGCCGCGATGGGGCCGGAACCCGTTCTGCTCTGGGCGCAGGTAACGGATCCAGCACGGGCTGCAACCGCGATAACAGCATCCGGTTGAACAGCTTCGCAGCGCAGGACTGAAGGCAGATGCCTCGATGCTCCTCAAGCCTCGTGGTGCCCGGCTTCTTAGGAACTGCGACGTTGTGCGCCGTGGTCCATTCTTTGGGTGCCTCCTCACCGAAGAGCACGCGATTCATCACTCTGGCGACCTCACTGGCCACACATTGGATGCGCGCAGCGCCTCGATGGGCACCTCGTCCGGACGCAGCGCTTTCCCGCCCGGTGGCTGTTAGGTGAGCCTCACAACGTCGGCTGTGCTGACTGGTACTAGGCTGAAGCTCTCCTCTGCCGGCAACGGCATCTCCGGCGGCAGCGTCAGACTGTCTGGCAGCGGGGGTGGCGGCGCGTTGACAATGGCGGCGAAGAACTCACACAGCTCGTTCCTGGGCTCCTGAGTCGCTTGCCAGGTAGTAGTACAGTAACCTCGCAGTACAGTAAAATATTAGTTTAAACGCGAGACTTGACTTTTAGATTCAGCCCATTGAGGCGTACTGTGTACATGTACAAAAGCGCAGGACTTTATTGCCTGCGATAAACACAGTGGCGCAACCGAAAATTTGGTAAGGATGCGGATCTCCGGACCAAAGGATGAAGGGGCTGTATTCTAGCGAACTTTCGCTTAATTTATTGGTCCACATATAGTTTTCCTACATTGATCCTCTTCCGGACATTGGGGTGGATCAGTGGCAACTTTGAGAAAATTCTTCTATTGCCATGAAGACCAAAAGCGCTTAAGTTAGAAGACATACATGTGAAGCTACAACCGTGCATGTACGTTTTGGCTTTACCGTAAAATAAAACTGTTCAAACGGACGACTAGCCGAGCTCGACCCAAGCAACGGACTTTGCATTGACCTTGCCTTGCATTGCATTGTACGAGTCATCCCATGATGGATACAAGCGAAGAAAAAGAAGCTTGCTCAACAATCGCACATGTAAAACACTCAGTGGCCGTCTTACTATACTAAAAGGCACCATGGCCGCGATCACCGCTAAGCTATACTATAAGGTAAACAAGCTGCTTAACGTAAATATACGGCTCGTATAGTGTACATGTAATCCACTTTGCCTGTGCGCCTCGTCTATTCCTTCAGTGTTAAATGAGCGGTGATAATTAGTAGCGTAACTCTGATACCATAGACAAACCAATTCGAGATGGATAGACATGGATAGCGGAAATAACCCATTATCTCTGCCGGAGTCGCACATGCCGTGTACATTTTCCTCGACTTTGTTTATTATCGTTAGTCTCAGTTTTTTCGTTCGTTCTAATAAAATAAACCTGAAGATGCACCACGGAGTGCGAAACTCGTCGACTTACAAATGTTGATAGTTAGTTTTTTATTTTCCTCGACAGAATATGATCGACCAATTCCACTGGTTTCTGTGTCCAGGCCTTGGGGGGACCATCAGGCATTTATCTATACATGTACATGTATGTGACTTTTCAAGTGCTCTTCCGGTCTTCTCCCGTACAACAATCCGACGTCGCACCGACCTCTGAACCGACGTCGTACGACGTCTATGTAACATTACGTGTTTCCTATTGGTCGGACGTCGGGCCGACGTCGAAGTCGTAGTCCAAAAATTTATTTCGCGCTGCTTTAACATTTATTTTCGCGGGATGAACTGGCAAGCAATAATGTTATGCTTAATTTAATTATTTAAGGCGAATAACGTGAATTAAGGCGAATTTAATTTTTCGACTACGACTTCGACGTCGGCCCGACGTCCGACCAATAGGAAACACGTAATGTTACATAGACGTCGTACGACGTCGGTCAGATACGTCGGATTGTTGTACGGGTCTGGAAGAATTGAACTGTGAAATTGCAACTACATGTACTTTCAGGCCAGAAGATTTAATCAGGCTACACTGTACATGCATTTACATTCACTATTTACTATCTATACCACACTACTAACCCTAAGTTAAAACTGTTGATAAAGACAGCTAAAGCCATTACATGTATATGGATTTATCTTCTTTTGAATTACATTTCGCCCGTTTGATGCTTACCTGTGCCATATAAACCTATAGCAACATAATATGCCCACACTGAGCTATCTGCTTACTACCCTTACATCACCATTCTAGGTGCTATAAGGTTTTCGACCATATCTACTCATACGACCATATCGACACAAAGTCATGCAGTTGAGGGATAAGCAACATTACAGGTAGAAGCTATTAACATAAAGCCCAAATCTGACAGATAAATCAAGACAAAATAAGTTCTTCAGAATCCACCACAAATTGAGTTTTTGAGAATCTCAAAATGTATTGTGACGTTGCTAGTTTAAGTGGTCCCGCAAAAGGGCCGTTGGACTATAGTTTCCCTTGCAATTTCTCATTAATTTCTCCAATAGTTTATTTTAACGTTTACTTATAGTAGCGTGCAAATAATCTGTATCAACTGCTAATTCACTGTGTATTTGGTAGGCCTTGCGCTCGTCTGTAAATTTTGGCACGATCGATAATTTCAAGTTCTCTCGCCAGCCAATGAAAACTCTCCGTGTTTACGCTACCCCCTTTTGCGCTCTTTATTAACCCCCCGCCTGGCGGCGGGCACTCCTCACTTCCGTTCTTGTCCGCTCCTTTCGTTCTGCCGTCCCTTCGCGGCCTTGTTTCCCTTCTCTCTGTCTGGCTGCCTCGAGCCTCCTTATCTCACGCCACGGCTGACGCCAACCTCGCCACTGCTCATCTGCCTGCCTACTGCGTCTCACTGCCTTCACTGTGCTCATTGCCATTGCTCATCACGTTACATCGCCATTGCACCATTCGTCTGTCACTTGACTTCATATCCAATTTATCTTCAACCCGTTGTTGCAGCCGCCAGTGCCCAGAAAGCTATAGTTTGTTTATTGACATAAATTTTAACCAAGCCTAATATTGATACTACCAATAAAACCAACTACGGCAGTTCCTGCCTTTATCGCCAAGTGCTCCGCTACAAAATCCGCTTTACAAGAGTTGACTTCAACTTACTTTGGGACTAAAACGGCCCTTTTAAGGGTCATAGCATAGCTAGCCGCTACGCCATAATCGTGACAGTATCCAATTAGAGCTTTTGTTCAAGGATGTCCCCTATAGTGCAGATGTTAATATACGAGTACGTTCTATCTTGAAGTGAAACCTGAAGATGACATTAATTAATGGACTGTATGGACAATGGAGAGGTTAAAAAGAGCAGCGAAGGACAGACAGTGATGGCGGAAGCTGCATGGTGCATGAATTGGTGCGGCCATGAATCAGTGTAATTAATTGTCTGTGGTAGACATAGAAAATGAAAATAAGAGCTTGACAGAGATATCGATACAAGTGAATGAGGTTTAAAGTGGATGAAAGTTTTTTTTCACTTCAACGTTCTAATAATAAAAGTCCAAAGAAACAAAAATGCAAGATTCAAACCAACCGCAGCACAATGCACGACAGCAACGTGGACAACATTCCGAGCAGCAGCTGCCCCAGCTGCAGGTGCGTCATCAGCACGGGGCTGCAGCATTCGGCTGGCCGGCTTACCTCTCCCGCAAGTACTGTTTAGCCTTCCTGCTTTATTCGCTCGCCTGCTTGAGCATTTTTGTTCTGCTGCTATTGCCTGCTGCCAGCACACTGTCCGCCCACTGGCAGGGCAGGAAGTTACTGCTGGCAGCGACCTTACTTCTCACATTTGCATTCCTGCTGTGTACCGCTTGTCACTGCTGCTCGGGCTTCTGCTGCGATCTGACATTGACTCGGCGGTCGACCCTGCTGCACGAAGACAACGACGATGGTGCAGATGAGCAGCCTGAAGTTGCTGTCGTTGCTGCGGTGGAAAACAGCGAGCATTCGTCTATTGCCGCGGATGTACTCGGCGTACATGTAAGTACTCGACGCGAGTAGAATATTGAAGAAAATCGAATTGAAGTCAGGCTGTTTTGCAATCGGTTCCAGTTACATATGGGTAGCTGTATATCCTGCCCAGTTCGATAAATAGCTACGATGATTTACACGTATTGACATGACTTCTTTGAAGTTTTATTCATTGGTTCTACGCTGATCGAAGTTTGTCTGATACTTAACATATTTCAGTGATCTTTCATGGAAATCCATCGGCTATTTACTGTTCCAAATAGATTTTTTTGCGAAATTTAACGCTAATGTTTAATAAATAAAGGATACTTGCATGTAAAAAACTTAACATTTTTTAACATTTCAACCAAGCTTGAATAGTTAATAAACACCTCGTACTTTCAACAGAGATCAATAATCGAATAGTGCTCGTAGCAAGCCATATTGACTTGCTGATTGCATTGGATGAATCTGGATAGGAAAAGAAATTTTATCTGTCTGCTAGGATCAAAGGACAGTACAGGAAACGTTCACAAAAACAACATAGTAGCTCAATACTGCCTTCTCCGAGTCAATTGCCATACAGACCGCCTTTTGGTCTCAGCTCTCAGCATTGTCGTAAACCGACTGGAAAGATTAAAAGTGCTGTTGAGCTATTCTCACTGCATAAAACACGTGTTTATTCAAGCAGTTGGAGACTTAAGCAGCTCTCGTTGGGGTCGGGCGGCTTGGCAGCAGCCAGCAGCTCCACGGCTGCGCCTTGGCTGATGGCGCCGGCGGAGGCGTCGGCTGCTCGGGTCCGCTTCAGCACTGCGGCAGTCGCTGCGCTGCCCACTGCGACGGCTGCGGCCACCGAGCAGCAGATGACAGCGACCGTCAGCAGCGCGCCGCTGTCAGAACTGCTTCTGCTTGTGGCGCTCGCTGAAGGACAAAATGTACTTCGTGAGCAGTGGTCGAACCCTGTGACATAAAGATCAAAACCTAAAACCCTGGAATAATTTCCTTGTAGCTCTTTCGGGTTTTGGCCATTGCATATAAAAAAGTCATGCACAGTTTATCGCTCATAAAGACCCCTCGGAAGTTTGGAATCTTTAGCTCATTAACTAAATCTTGAAGAAAAGTATCTGTTGTCATTTTTACAATTTTTAATTAAAAACCCATTTTTTTGCAATCTCCAGTGGCCGGAACTGTAGGCTTTTTATGTTGCCATCAAAGACAATCTCTTACTGTCTGCGCCTGACAGGCCAATCTTCCTCTATTGAATCGTATAAATATTGTGGTTCTTGGACTGCATTTTCGAGAATTCATGGATAGTTCTCTTATTGTGACACAGTAGATCTCTGAATACGGCTTTTAACTCATTCCTAACTACATTTTTGGGAACACCCTTAGCTTTTTTAATGGGATCTGATGCCTCACATTTTACAAAATAAGACTTTGCTCTCAACCCGATAAAATTCAATAATAATCATCGTTCATTTTCCCAAATCCCAATTACCCTCTTGTTACGAGGGTCAAACATTTGATTGCCATTCTGTGTTTTGAATGATTCTGGGTATTCAGATAGGTCATACAAGTCCTTCCGCGTCAAAAGGTCCTGATAAAAGTTAAACATTTTGATTGCCATTCTGTGTTTTGAATGGTTCTTGTTAGATGCTTTGATGGTTTATAGAAAATCTCTTATGTTAGTTATTACCACGGTGCATACTCTATGGCCGAAACTGTTAAGCGATACTCTTTTCATTAAAGTGAGCAGAGCCGCAAGGCTGAAATACACTAAGCGTGATTAGAGAGAGCTGCTCAACTGGAGCACTTAAGAAATAACCGAGCTAGCTAAAGGCTACATCAAAATTGGTGTTATAGTGTCCGTGCATTCAGAACCAACACTGGCGACGAGGATGGCGACGATTCCAATCGAACCCCTGGAGACAGACGTGCCTGCCGAGATCAGCAGATGGCTGCAGCGATTCGAGGCTATAGCCAAATTCAACAAGTGGAACGACGACGTGCTGAAGTACGCGTTTATAGCACAACTGGGGAAGAAGGCGTTCAACCTTCTGGCTGACGCTTCACTGCCAGCAAAGCCAGAGGAAAAGACCTTCGACCAGTTAAGACGCTACTAACAAACGAAACGAAAGCATCGAAGTCGGGACTGGCCTATAGGTACGCTTTCCACACATGAAGCAGGAAAGCGAAGAAGACACGTCGGCCTACGCTAGGAGACTTCGACAAGCCGCGGACAACTGTGAATTCACGGACCTAAACGACAATTTGCGCGACCAGTTTGTGTTCGGCTTGTCCAACAAAGACATCGTGAGGAAACTGCTAACTGAAAAACTCGCAGACCTCACCTGGGAGAAGGTGACGTCCGTGGCAAGCGCATGCGAAGCCGTAGCGCGTGGTGAAAAACAGATGAACAGCAGCGAAATCTTATCGGTCAAGAGGGCGGATCGACCGCGTTTGCCAGAGACTCGACAGAACGATCGCAAAGCGTGGCAGCCAACCGGGTACGGCAAGTGGAATCAACAGAGCCATGGCAACCAAGCAAAATGTTTCTGCTGTGGCAAGGATGGACACCGCAAGGACGTCTGCCAGCACCGTTCAAAGACCTGCCTGAATTGAGGAAAGACTGGCCATCTGAAAGCTGTGTGTAGTCTAATCATCAAGACCTGCTCAACGGTCAAGACAGACGATCGAACCGCAGGAAGATTCTTCAGGACCTGTAGGTCTTGACAGCATTTTCTCCGTAAATAGCAGCTGTGAGGAGCCCAGCAGGCGCAGGATAACAAGGCTTCTGCTGGTCAATGGGGCCAATCTTCGTATGATTATGGACACTGGATCCGTCTCATCATTTGTATCGCTAAAGATGTATCAAGGCCTTCCGTTGAAATCCAATTTAAGACCGACAGCCCGATGATTTACAGCATACCAAGGAGATCCGGTGCGTGTTTTAGGAGAAGTTACTGTCAGAGTAGAGCGTGGCGGTGCAGTAGCGAACCTGCCATTGTTTGTCGTAGACCACAGAGATGTGGAGCCCATATATGGTTTGGACTGGATTGCAGAGCTGGAGCCGGAGCTTTATGTCGCCATAACCCAAGGTGGTAATGCTAACACCACAGAAGAACGGCAATCAAGTCGCATGTCTCCAGTCGACACCGTGAAGGCGTCACTATCGATCAGGCCAGGCGCAAAACCTGTTTTCTGCAAGCCAAGACCGATTCCCTATGGTATTCAAGAAGACGTAAAGAACGAGCTACGAAGAATGGAATCTGAAAGGACAGTTGGAGAAAGTGCAATCGAGCGAATGGGCCACGCCTATAGTGTGTGTCAGAAAGCAATCTGGAAGTATCAGGATTTGTGGCGACTATAAGATAACACTGAACCCAGTCTTGGAAGACATGGTATCGACAACGCCATCGATAGATGAAGTGATGTCCAGATTGGGTCGAGCCCGGAAATTCTCCACGCTAGATCTCACAAACGCATACTTGCAGGTACCAGTCGACGCCGAGACAAGTCAGATGCAAACTTGGAGCACACCCTTTGGCCTGTTTCGTCCAACCTCACTGGCTTTTGGGGTAAAACAAGCACCCGCTATCTTCCAGTCATATATAGATAAACTCCTGCTAAACCTCGACGGCGTGATATCCTACCAGGACGATATCCTCATCTGGGGCGAAAGTCAGACTGATCATGACGAAAGGCTCAACACAGTAATGAAGATCCTGGAAAACAATGGACTTCGCATAAATGCTGACAAGTCTGTACTAAACAAGTCGTCAATACGATTTTTGGGCTACGAGATCAGTGCAGATGGAATTCGCCCTCTAAAGGAGGAAGTGGAAGCCATTGCCGGATTAAAAGAGCAAAGCGACCTCAAACAACTACAGGCGTTCTTGGGAATGGTCGATTTCTATGGACAATGCATTCCTAACTTGGCTACGTTGAAAGATTCATTGACCAATCTAACCAGGTCAGGTGTGCGATGGACCTGGGGAAGGCAAGAACAGAAGGCCTTTAACACAATCATGGAAAGATTGCACAACGCCGGACTCCTAAAGTCATTCGATCCAGCTGACAATATTATACTTACGACTGATGCATCACCGGTGGGTCTGGGAGCCGTGTTAGATCAGTCGTCCGGTCCTGTTCTATTTATCTCCAAGACGTTGACACAGGCTGAGAGAAACTATGCACAGATCGAAAGAGAGGCGCTAGTCATAGTCTGGGCGGTTAAACGTCTCCACAAATATTTGCTAGGACGCAAGTTGGTGCTCAGGACGGACCATCACCCACTGAAATTCCTGTTCAACCCGGGAAAGGCCTTGTCTACGGTTGCTGCTGCTAGGCTACAGCGATGGGCGATCACACTCATGGAGTATGATTACGTCATCGAGTGTAAGCGTTCCGAGTAGATCCCTGCCGCCGATGCCCTATCTCGATTGAATAATAGTGCCGCGGAGAGCGAGCAATTCGACGTCAACTCGATTCAGGACAGTCTACTCGATATACCAGTTGACAAGCAGCGGCTTAGGCGCACGTCAATGCTTGATCAGGAGATGCGACGACTGTTTGCGCTCGTCAAGCATGGCTGGACAGCCCGAGGAATCAAGGAGTTACCAACATATGCTCGAACTCTTGACGAACTGGCAATCGAGAACGATCTTCTTTACAGAGGAATACGCCTGCTGATCCCGGAGGAGGAGCGACAAAGAGTTCTTCAACTATTGCACGACGGCCACATAGGCGCGGACAAGATGAAATCCATCGCCAGACAATGCGTATGGTGGCCAGGAATAGACGCTGATGTCACTAGGCATCCCAAGCAATGCGTCGCCTGCCAGACAAATAAAGACCATGGAGCATCAATCCAATGGGCATTTTGGCCAGAGGAAAGCGAAAAGTGGTGCCGTGTGCACGCAGACTACGCTGGACCGTTTAAGGGCAACAAGTACCTGCTCGTAAAAGTCGATGCCTACAGATAATAGGCAGAAGTACATGTTACGCAGTCAACCTTATCGGCAGAGACTATCCGGAGTTTCAGGAGTTCAGGAGTTTAGCTTTGACGATTTATCTGCTTTTTACACTGCGACTCGTTCTTGAGTCTGCCAGGAGGCTGCCTCAACGTTTTCTGAGCAATTGCTCAGAAATTAAGTTTATGGTAGCAGTTTTATTCTTATTGACCTTAGAAATGGCTCAATCTCAGAGTATTATCAGAGTATGAGCAATTTCTCAGTTTATTCATACAGGCCCTAGTAAATGCTTGAGTTGGAGCAGTTGCTCATTTTATTCATATGACCTAGTGTCCGTGAATCCAGAACCAACAGTTCTGGGTATTCAGATAGGTCATACAAGTCCTTCCGCGTCAAAAGGTCCTGATAAAAGTCTACTGTTTCAATGTTCAGGATCAAACTGTCTGTGTCTGTATACAGAAGTTTTATTTTATTCCCATATTTCACCTTCATGTAGAACTTGTACATTAAACTTTTAATTGATTCGTCAAGAATGCCACACACGGACCGCCTGCGCACTCCTCAGCTCTCAGCATAGTAGTAAACCGACTGGAAGGAATAAAATTGCTGTTGAGTTGATCTCAAATGAAATGCCTGCTTCATGCAAACAGAGTCTCACGTTGGGGTCAGGCGGCTTGGTGCAGTTGGCCAGCCGGCTTGGCCAACCGGCGGCTTGGCCAGCTCCATGGCCGCTCACTGCTTCAGCACCGCGGCAGTTGCTGCGCCGCCCACTGCGGCGTTAAAATTGCACAGAATTCACTGCCCATTGACAACGTTCTCTCTCCTGAGCACACCTCTTCTGAGCACATCTCTCCTGAGCACAGCTCTCAGTCCTCATCGCACCTTCTCTTTCCCCACTGTTTCTCAGCCAGCAGTTTCCATTGTTACTGCAGGGCCGCTCTGCACACGCGAGCTTCTTCGCACAGCTGCTGGCAAAGTACAGCAGACCGCAGGTTGCACACACAGAAACGGAATGAGAGGCGCAGCAGAAAATGCAGAGCACAGTTGAGTGCAGCAAGAGTTGCCAACCAGACCAACCCGGTCTCCGATGCACATTTCTAATATCGAATGGCTCGAAATTCGAATTTTGCACCGCTGCAATGATGAACAAAGTTTAAATAATAAATGTCTGCAATAGAAAATTCACCCAAAACAGGTACCAGTGTGTGCTCAGTAATTTCTCAGACTGAGCATTCTTGCAGCTGCAGAGATGCAATTCTGTAACCTGCGATACTGGCACCGATTCAAAGTGTGGCACACTGGCTTTTGCAGAGCTCAGCACCCTTGCACTGGCAGCAGAGGATATTCAGCCAAGTATTCCTTGACCATCACTGAACTCACTGATTCAAAATCCGACTACATTCGCATTTGACAGGTGAGTCGGTTTGGAATGAGGCTGGAAATTTCTTGAAATCTGCTTTGCTAATCCCACAGCGCATTGAGCACTTTTTCCTTCTGCTCCCTCTGTTCTCCATCTGTTCTCTCTCTTTTCCCGCTCTTCTCCCTCTGTTCTCCCTCTGCTCTCTCTCTTCTCCCGCTCTTCTCCCTCTGTTCTCCCTCTGTTCTCTCTCTTCTCCCGCTCTTCTCCCTCTGTTCTCCCTCTGTTCTCTCTCTTCTCCCGCTCTTCTCCCTCTGTTCTCCCTCTGCTCTCTCTCTTCTCCCGCTCTTCTCCCTCTGTTCTCCCTTTTTCTCTCTCTTCTCCCTCTTTTTACTCTGTGGAGTTTCAACTTTATCTGCATTTCAGCTCCTCACAGACAATCCAACAATGAGCCGCAAAAGCTCAAGCGACAGCTCGAGTTCGGACGCGCCTCTCGCTACCCCAACTCCTCTCTGCATCATCTGCGAAAAAGCTGCAGTCGGTGTGGCTCCTTTCTCCCGCTGCCACATGTGCAGTCAACACCTCAGTGTCGATGTGGCCAATCTATTCAAGCTCAAGGAGGAGGTCGAAGAGCTGCTGCGTGCCTACTCACAAGAGTCACAACGCGCAGCAGGTGCAGTTAGCCGTGCAGCGCTACTGCGACCGCAACAAGACGCTGAGTCGCTGCATCGTCTCGCTCTCGACATCCAACAGGAGCTGCAAGAGGTCAATCACAAATTCGATTTGGTACAGCAAGACATCGACTCGTTTCGTAGCAGGGTGACGGGCCAGCTCTCGAGTGTGCTTGAGGCAGTGCGTGTGTGCGAGCGGGACCTCGAGGACGTCTCCAGCTACAAGCAGGAGGTGGCCACGGCGGAGGCTGCAGGCGACATGGCAGAGCTGCTTCGCCTGGTCCAGTCCATGCACGAATCGCTTGGAGACTTGGAGGCCGACTTTGAGAGGTCAGAGCGCCTGCTTAGAGAACAGAGCGACAATGAGGAGCTGCAGCTGCGGCTTCTGGGCCAGCTCGAGCGGCTTGTCGGAATTTGTGCGGTAAGCAGTGAAGTTGGTGACTGGTCAAGAGACGCCGCGGTGACTGCGATATTCGAGGAGATAGATGTGGCCAACAATGTCTCAGAGGCTGCGAACTGCTACCCTAGCTTTCCTAGAGATGATGAAACCAGCAGTCAGACGCGTCCTGAAGGCCCGGTGCGGACGCAGCCCCAGTCAGCCCAACTGCAAACTACTGACACCGCCAAACTTCTGCAGCAGGGCAACCAGCTGAAGCTTTATCAGAAATGGAGCGAAGCTGGGCGGGCATTCGAAGCCGCAGCCGAGCTGTTCTCAAAGCAAAGGCGATGCGAGCTCGATGCGGCCAACAATTACTCGGAGGCTGCGAACTGCTACCGCAAGCTGCCAGACACGAGAGCAAAGGCCGTGTGGTGCCTGCAACAAGCGGCCAAGATGTACGCAGAGCAGGGCCAGTTCAGCATCGCTGCCAGACAACTGGAGGAGGCTGGAGACCTGCTGGCTTCATCCCAGCAAGTCGAGGAGGCCATCGATGCCTACTTGAGAGCGGCGGACTTCTGGAGCGGCGAGGACAGTCCGGCCAGCGCTGCGGGCAGCCGCGCCAAGGCCGGGGAGTTGATGGCGGACTGTGGGAGGCTGGCAGAGGCAGCTGCGGTGTTTGAGGATCTGGGAGTGTCGGCTGAGCAGCACAGTCTGTTGAGCTTCGGAGCCAAGGACCACCTGGCCAAGAGCTGTCTGTGTCTGCTGTGCTCAGGAGCTGCGGGAGTCGGCGAGAAGGCGGAGCAGCTGGCTGGGCTGTGCAGCTCGTTCAAGGACACCGACGAGCTCTCGCTGGTGAGGTCGCTGGCTTTGGCTACCGACGCTTGCGACGTCGCAGCCGTCGACGCCGCGGTGGGCGAGTTCGAGAGGTTCAACAACTTGGACGACTTTGCCAGAAAGAGGCTCGACCAGCTGAGGCAGTTTGTGGCTACTGCCGGGGTGCAGCTGCAGTAGTTGGAAATGTTTTTGTACGAAGTATTTCTCATTATTTCGCTTATCTATCACGAGTCCGCACATCACGGAGCCTCCGTTCATTCGCCTCGATGACGAAACAGTGTGGCGGATCTCAAGCTGAACCTCCTGACCGTCACGTCTTCGTATCGTCTTTACTGCAGTTGCGCTGACTGATGCGCACTCCCAGCACATCACCAGCTGCTTTAAGTGAATCAAGTCATGTGCAGTCACTTTTTAGCTGTAAGAAGGAAGATAGAAAGGAAACGTTTAAAATTGAATATACTCGCCGCTGCAGTTTCAACTATGAAACCCGAAGATTTGGTCCAATGACCACGTGAAGTTTTTAAGATTTCCTAACTTGACCTTTTCTTTTAAATACTTCACTACACAAGGCCAGGTTTTTTATTGATATTCTTTAGTTTTGCAAAATTATAGTAAAGGCTTAAAAGTGATCAGATCAAAAAACATACGTGCTTGTCTTCACCTGTTTTAGTAGGTACATCCGAATATCAAAAATCAAATATGCATCAAGGAAAAAACAGAAGTACGAGCTTTTTGGACACTTGCACAGAACCGCAGGCAGCTCGCGATGAGTCATTACATCGAACAGTCCTGACGGGTTCACCCGACACAAAACTGATGCTGAGTTTCCCCAGCTCCTGCTCACAGTCACTGAGAATGTGCTGCTTGAGTTCGTGCTCTGAAATGAGTCAGTTTTCACAGCTAAATGTCAGATCACTGTTGCCATGCACCCAATACACAGGTGCAACATGGGCCAGTGTGAGACTCACTGACAGCAGCTGAAGCGCTGTGTTTCCATTTCGCTGTGACTGCACAGAGCAACTGTGGCTGATTGGCACCCAGTAGCAACCCGGTGTGTCAGCTGTCAGATTGACGGCTGCTGGTGTTTGCGGGGAGCAGAAAGTGAGTGGTGCAGGGCTCTGGAAGGGTTTGAGTAGTGAGTGGTACAGGGCTCTGGAAGGGTTTGAGTAGTGAGTGGTGCAGGTCTCTGGAAGGGTTTGAGTAGTGAGTGGTGCAGGGCTCTGGAAGGGTTTGAGTAGTGAGTGGTGCAGGGCTCTGGAAGGGTTTGAGTAGTGAGTGGTGCAGGGCTCAGGAAGGGTTTGAGTAGTGAGTGTTGCAGGGCTCTGGAAGGGTTTTAGTAGTGAGTGGTGCAGGGCTCTGGAAGGGTTTGAGTAGTGAGTGGTGCAGGGCTGTGGAAGGGTTTGAGTAGTGAGTGGTGCAAGGCTCTGGAAGGGTTTGAGTAATGAGTGGTGCAGGGCTCTGGAAGGGTTTGAGTAGTGTGTGGTGCAGGGCTCTCGAGAGGTTTGAGTAGTGAGTGCTCTCCGAACAGACAGCTGCAGCTTAGCAAAGTGAGGCTATAAGAAAGTTTGGTGGTATGATTATTTTTATTTAATCCCTTTATATCTGAATGCGGAACGTTTTTGAACGCTCTGATATTGCCTGCAGAAATATTAAGATTAGTAGGCCTAATCTTAGGTTACTTTTTACTAGTTTTAACGAAACAGGAAGGTTTTAGACGGCTCAATAATTCATATAATTCTGCCATTTGAACATCTAGCTTTCTGATGTTTCTGGGTTAGACACATCTTTTAACTTTGAGACTGCCTTTAATGGAGTCCTTTTCCTATGTTTAGGATTTCTTTCTGCATCCAATACTCAGTTTTCCTACTTGACCCTGTATCTGCAAAGTCTTTCCAGCAAAGCAAGCCAAACTTCAAGCCAGCTTCATTCAATTCGTATCTGCAATTTCAATGCCGATTTCTGTGACAGCAGGAAAACTGATGGCAAGACTGACTCACTGGCGGACTGCACACCCAGTGTGTGCGAAGTGCCAATCGCAGTCCCACCACTGCAGCTGTGTCGGCACTTCAAATCCGCCCCGTGCATCCACAGCCGCACTGTAAAAGTTCTCCGAATCAGAGAGCTGGCCGAGACCGCACTCTGAAATGTGAATTTCCACCTTTGCTGTTTGATTCCCATATCAGGTGCAAGCTCAAGTATTCTTAGTCGAATTTTTACCATATTTAAATCCAAGAGATCACTGCCGTTCCGCATTCTGATGCTGCAGTTTGATGCAGCAGTTGCTGTGCAGTTTTCTGGCAGCCGAGCTCGAATCATCACTTTCTCATTGAGCTTGAGCTGAGACAAGTCTTCCACAAAGCATCCGCTCTGATATTGCCTGCAGAAGTCAGCTGGAGAGCAGCCAGAGCTGCTGTCTCTGTTACGCCGAAAGCAGTCTCTTTTCTCAATTTCAAGCAGCACAAAGTTCATCATCTTGTCAGTCTGATTGGCCACGAACTTCCTCAGCAGCACATACTGCGCCATCTGCAATGCGATGCTGCAGCACTGCGAATTCCAATATTGAAAGAGTTGCAGCAACTGGGTGACAAACCTTGACATCGGCCTCAGCTGAGCAGGTCACTTCATGCACCAAGTGCGACCTGAGTGAACTGCTGCTGTCATTTCTGGTGAAGCCGCAGTGTTGGAATCCGGACAGACTGTGACTGAAGTTGGCAGCAGTGCAGTTGGGTGCATCCTCATCCAGACCGGCTGGCTTCTCCTCACTGAGCAGCACTTCGATGCCCAGGGCTCTGTGGCTGACTGAGAAAAGTTTAGTGAGCAAAATCTGATTCAAATTATCGTTCAGATTGATATTGAAATGTGAGTAGGACTCACCCTCCTGTCTCCCATAGACAGTGATGGAGCGCATTGAGACACTTCGGGTCAGTTTCAGCAGCAGCCACTGGTAGCCGGAGGGGTCCGGAGTGTCGCTGGTAAGAAAATAGGTCCACTGCCCGGCTTGTCCATTGATCTGATGAAGCAATCGCAGCCTGCGTCATTGAAGACAGACGATTGCCAGGCATTGGCGATCTCAGCTCTGGAGACCTTGATGGCACGGCCTGTGGAGGTGGAGGTTGAATAACTTGTACCAAAGACAACATATTTTTTTGAACATCTAGTAACAGCAGAGTAACAGAAGGGATAAAATGGAATATAAAATACATAAAGCCTATAACAACCCATCGGTAAAAACAGCTTTCTTGCCGGAAAAGAACAACAACCGCTTACTTACTTCGATGTACACAATGCTGTATAACCGCAAGGTACAGAAATTCCTTCAGTCGGACAGGCATCTCTAAGAGATTCCTTGACTAAGAAGTTTTTGATACAAAACTTCTTGCTGCTGATTCTTTGTAATCTTGCAGGGCACCAGCTTTCCGACCGCTGTATATGCAAAAGGCACTATGCTGGCAGACAGACTGACTGAATTGTCAGACTGCACTGTTGACAGCAGATTGGTTGGCTGGATGCACGTGGCTTCCAAGTCTAAGTACGCGGACACTTGAGCGCACACTTAAGCGGTTGCTTTGGGGGTGGGGGAGCGCAGACGACCTTTTGTGACACAAAGTAAAGAGCGGCACACGGCGTAGCTGCTGTGAACTGCAGAGTACATAAGAAGCACGTGATGTGGACTGAATAGAGCAAAATGGAAGTTGATTCAAAGGAATCAGACATTGAAATGGGACGGTGAATGAATCATATTTCGTCTATCCACTTTCTAACTCTCTGAAAGTGTATTCTGTATGTCAACTGGGTTGGTCGATTGCTAGTCAACTAGCGAATCTCCCAATGCAACTCCGCGCATGTCTTTTAAGACTCGTCATGTCCGCAGGCAGTGCTGATGCTGCACTGAGCTGCAGGCTGTAGGCACCCTTTCCAAGCGAGAACGTGCTCGAAAAACTCGACGATTCGTCAACTGCCTGCTGGCTGGCACTGGGCAACCCCGGAGATTGAGACAGGAGCACGGCTTAGTAAAACAAATACTTTTAATAATCTGCATGCAGCTAAGCAATGGATATATAGTTTATGCAACTATATACAGCTTGTCCCAAATGTTTTGATTTGTTTCAAAAGCTGATTCCGAGCATCCGTGAGCGGCAGTTTGCAAGGCGATTCGGCGGCAATCGCAGCCACGCAGAAGGCACATGTACGCTCGTAAAATTCCATGCTCGGTGAGGGGAGCGCGTCAATTCACTGCCGCAATTTAGGTTAGGGTTCAGTTTAGGTTTAGGTTTTAACTATAGGGCGCGTCTTACGATATCACAGTTTTGCTGTCATTATATAGATTCGGCAGGTTTGACAAGAAAAAATTGCCAGGAAACTTTGGCAAGCAAACCTTGAACTCGGATCATGCATGGGATGGCCCAAGGATACTACTTAAAGCAATTTGGGCGCAACATGCATGCACTGAATCGAATTGTGTCCCGGCTTCTTTTCCGCGTGTTCGATTGATTGTCAATTTAGTTCATCTCTAAATCCTTCCGTCCCTGAGATGCGGCAAGTTTACCTTTTGAAAGATCCTTGAGTAATTGTATCGCTCATTTACAAGGACTACATGTACTTAATATCAAGAAGTTCAGCGTCCTACTCAAGCAGTTCCTGTAAGACTCTAAAGCAGTGTTGCTTCTACATGTATCTGCCAAATATTGCAGTATCAGTCTACTAGAAGCAGAAAGAACGGGGCGACAAACTTCACTGCAGTCACCGTGTGTGGGCTTTACTTCGTCTACTGGATCGTCCTGTTCGGGCAGCAGCTCTGAGCAGCAGTAGAAATACAAGTCACGAGCTGCAAGAGCTCTCAGTCTCAGCAGTTCAGCACTTTGTAGAACGCTTGAATTACAGTATCCCTAGGCTTGTGTGAAACAATAAGCTGCTGCAAGGATTTGCATGCATAAGGGGTGTCAAATTAGTCCGAAAATCGAAGCGGAATGTCAGAGCGCTGGATTCGCAGCCAAATGCTATTATTAGACCGTAATGAGCGCAGAATCCGGAAGTGCCCACGAGCAGCTTCAAAAGTTGAGCTTGAGAATGGAGTATAATATGGTATTTTATATTGATTTTTAAGCCCATGACAACAATCCAACTCTCATACAGAATCTGACAGAAACCTTGGTACCCTAGATTCGCTCAAGCGATCGCTGTAGGACTTCTTGAAGACATACACTGAATCCCAAATACTAACAGAAAGGCTCTTCGTCACGTAGTCTGGATTGCCTTCACACTGCTACAGAAGGCGTTAGTTAGCCAGACTTCATGTACATCATGTCCCAAATACCGCTTAGGTCACGACAGTCGTTTGCTTTTTTCGGAGGCGATGAAAGGCATCCTTTATGACGGTTCCTTTTTCAATGACAAATTAAAACGACTCGAGCCTGACTAACTGAAGAACCTCAACAGAGCGAAGCCGGATTCTACACTTACTACCGTCTATATTACTGTCTTTCATTTTCAGACTATGTTCACATCCTCATCAGTTGCTACAGTGCTGCCAGAATCTCGACTATTGACTGTTTTCGGAAACAGTCAGTCAGCTGTGCATTTTAAGCAATCGAGAAGCTAAACTAAGGACATCAAGTCGGTCAGGAAGTCAAAGTTTTACCGAATGAGTTGCTATATACGCTCCTGATTTGTCTGTGGCGTTTCCAACTATATGGATTGCACCGCTTGCATGCGATGAACCCAAGGACCACTGTATATATATATATATACAGTGGTCCTTGATGAACCGCGCTGTAGGTAAACAAGCCACGTTTTCCATTGCTGCAGCCTTCAGCACGCTGCTATAGATAGGTGCCAATCTTTCAAATGGGAATCGAATAGAATTTTAATCTCGGCAATTCGATAAATTTATCGCCAATATGGCATTCATTGAAATTAATTAAAATTGAAGCCCGGATCAGATTGTACATTTACTGTGCATGAAACAATGCGAAATGCACAGAAGTGTTCTGTCTTAGTGAACTTTAATGCAACATTTGCCTCCTACTTTGAATAAGGTCTTGTTTAAAAGAGACAAGATGGACCTCAATTCAAACACTTTAAGAAACCCCAGCGCCTGCGGAAATTCAATTCAAACAAAGTCCCATTCTATTGAGACAGATGAACTTCAATCCAGACTGTCTGAGCCCAAAACTGTCCCTGATTGACGGGCTTGAGCAGATAGGGAATTCAAAACAAACCAAGTTACATTCTATTTCGACAGAGAGATAAAACACAACATATCTATGAACACAATAGTAAAATTTAAAACAGGAACAAGTCGGTGTCCTGTGGTCAACTTGAGCCACCTAACCATCAATAACCTGGTTCTGCCACCATGATGTACAAGAATGTCACTTTGTCTCTTTCGAATTTCAAATCTGCTCATGCGCATTACTCAGAGACAGTTTTGGTCACAAACAGTCTGAATTGAAGTTCGTCTGTTTCAATAGAATGTGACTTTGCTTGAATTGAATTTCCGCAAGCGCTGAGGTTTCCTAAAGTGTTTGAATTGAATTCCTGCTTGTCTCTTTTGATCAAGACTTTGGTAAAATGGTGTAGAAACAAACTTTTATTTGAAATTCAAGAGAAAGCAAGAGAAAAACTGAGTAACCAACAGAAGATAATGCGTTTATGAAACCAGTTCGCTACACTGTGCGAGTCCTTGATTAAGTTAAAATATAAAATATATGACAAAGCAATAATACTTCTGTGAAAGAATAGCAGCTGAAAACCCCGTGTCAAAACAAGGATAATATCAATGTAACAATTAATTACACCTGTTCTAATGGGCATATGCGCAACCGACAGCTCTGCCGCAGCTATTGCGCGGCGCATCTGAAGGCTGCGTACGGCTGTTCAGTCCAAGGACTGGGGGGTCGCCACACACCTCATTTACCCCAGCTAATGCTGGCACCCATTTTACAGCTGGGTGAACTGAAGCATTGCAGAGTTACAAGTGTCTTGCTCAAGGACACAAATTGTTCCGAGTGGCTCCAGAATCGAACCCCTGACTTTTCGGTCGTGAGTCCGACGCTCTGACCGCTAGGCGACAACCAACTCAAAGCAAAGAGAATGTTTTAAAAAAGTGTTGCCTGCTGTACACAGCAGTTGGAAACCTCGGGAAAAAACTCTTCGAATAACTCTGGGTTAATAAACAATAAAAAAGTTGCTGTCTAATAAATAGACCAATGCAGTGAACCGGAGGCAGCAGCAGCAGCAGCAGCCCATTACTGCCTCCTAGAAGTCATCGAAGGCCACACGAACCGCTTGCCGGTCTCCTCAGCTCTCAGCATAGTAGTAAACCGACTGGAAGAAATAAAAGCTTCTGAGTTAATCTCACCTGAAACACCTGCTTAATAAAAACTGAGTCTCACGTTGGGGTCGGGCGGCTTGGCAGCAGCCAGCAGCTCCACGGCCGCTCCTTGGCTGGTGACGCCAGCGGAGGCGGCGGCTGCTCGGGTCCGCTTCAGCACCGCGGCAGTCGCTGCGCCGCCCACTGCGACGGCTGCGGCCACCAAGCAGCTGATAACGACTGTCAGCAGCACACCGCTATCAGAACTGCTTCTGCTTTTGGCGCTCGCTGAAGAACAATGTGTACTTTGTGAGCAGTGATCGAACCCTGTGAGCATTCTCACACAAACTAAAACTTGAATGCTCACGGAACACGGCTCGAACAGTCCTCGAGCTCTTCACCGGTGAGAACACAACGCCGAGACCGGGCAAGCTCTGGCTGATCAGACACGTCACAGTGACCTCATCCTGTCGCTCAAAGAACTGGTGAGTCAGTCGAGCTCTCCGAATCCAGCCTCCGTTGCTGCCTCTGAGATCGGGCTCAGGAGTGAGCTGCTCAGTAACATCGAAGGTCAAGTAGAGGGCCGTGAGTAATGACACTGAGAATGCATGTACAGCAATGATGGACAGCAGCTTTGGTAGCAGCAAACATGAACTCACAGTGAGTCCTTCAATGCTGACTGTGTCGGACTTGATCGAGCAGTGCAGCTCGGGCCTCGGGTTTCCCTCCTGTGTCTGTCCCAGCAGACTCAGCTCAGAGCCGTTCAGCAGCTGGCCAGTCCAACCGATGCTGTTCGAAGGAACTGCAAGGCAATGCAATAACAGATCTGCATGCGTGGCTTCCATTGTGCAAAGTCACGTCGGGCTTGAACCTGTAGCTAGTGCATGCTTTCTGCTAGAATTTCGAGAGGTTCCTTCCTACTCACAGAACACAGTAATGTTTTGTACGAAATGTTACTCATTATCTCGCTTATCTATCACGACTCCGCACATCACGGAGCGTCCGTTAATTCGCAAACAGCGTAGCGGGTCAGGGTTCCCGATACCATAATCTTTGGTCCCATTTAAGTACGAGCTAACAACAGCCACCATTGCCACAGCATCGATAAGAGGCTTAAAATTCAAAACGGGAATAAATCATTGTGTTCAGAGCTCGGTGCAGGTCTCAGTCATTGGTTCCATGAGTTGAATGCTCAATAAGGATATTGAGGGAATTTTAGAGCTGCGGAGCAGATCAAATAACCCACAACATCGTGCTATTTTCAACTTTTTTCTGCAGAAAAATTTAACCCAGATTCGTTCTTGACCCAACGCGAAAAGGTATATCATTGATGCATAATTAATTTCTGTCGACTGACAGTCCATGCCTCTAAACAGATAAATAATTAATAAATCAACAATGAAATAGAACAAAGTGTAATTCACAAGTACGTTCCAATTGACACACCTGCAACAGGGCTCAGCAGGTAATTACTTACTTATTGTAACAAGTATGAAGCTGAAAACTCACAATATACAGTAACGTTCTGTGTGAATCTGCCATCCAGATCTTCGAGGCCATGCTGAGAGACCCTGCACTCCAAGGAGCCTCCGTTCATCTGCCTTGTGGAACTTAAGCTGAACTCAGATTCCACCAGCGTCTCAACGCCTAGATTTTGAGCCTCGGGGGTGTTTTGGGCCCTGGTCATGCTGGTGCTGAGACCCTCGGCCGTCTGCAGCCAGCACCGGTGACTGGGCTCAGGGTTGCCACCGACTGACCGAACTGAGACTGACACGGGCTCGCCCTCCTTCATCACCAGAGGCTGAGTTGCATTCCATGAGCTGCTTGACGCGTCTGTTTTCGTGCAGGTGCGAGCATGGATGGTTAATTGTCTCAGCAATCTGAGTTGCTGATGGGTCAGAGAAGCTGAACTGCAATCCACTCACATGACACATCGAGTTGCTCACTGCTGACATACTGATTGAATACAAGTGTGCCGTCTGTGCGAGTCTGAGCGACCTGGCAGATGACTCTCATCTGGTTGTGGCTGGCCGATGCATTGAGTCGCCACACTGATGAAGCATTTGACTCAGATGGCAGCTGGAGTCAACAGAGTCAGTAATTTATAAATTTATGCATAATTTTTGCATTGAAAATTCACAGTGAGTAACTCACTCTGAGCTGTTTCAGATTGGCTCCACCAATTGAGCAGAAGTGCTGAGCAGGCGGATTTCCTGTTTCCAGCGTCTGCAGGGTGACTTGAGCTTCTCTTCCACTGCGGATTCGTCCAGGAGGCAGCTTGATTGACAGGCCGGAGCTGCGGTCTGAAATGCAGTTCGGTATGGCAGTCAGGTGAGCTGCATTGGGGTTGAACTGGTGAACTGGTTCCGCATTGGGTTTAACTGGTGAACTGGTACCGCATTGGATCTAACTGGTGAACTGGTTCCGCATTGGTTCTAACTGGTGAACTGGTACCGCATTGGTTCTAACTGGTGAACTGGTTCCGCATTGGATCCAACTGGTGAGCTGGTTCCGCATTGGATCTAACTGGTGAACTGGTTCCGCATTGGATCTAACTGTTGAACTGGAGAACATGCATCCAAGAACACACAGAAGTACATGGACACTTACACAGAACTGCAGGCAGCTCGCGACGAGCCGTTACATCGAACAGTCCTGACTGGTTCACCCGACACAAAATTGATGCTGAGCTTCCCCAGCTCCTGCTCACAGTCACTGAGAATGTGCTGCTTGAGTTCGTGCTCTGAAATGAGTCAGTATTCACAGCTAAATGTCAGATCATTGTTGCCATGCACCCAATACACAGGTGCAACCATGGGCCAGTGTGAGACTCACTGACAGCAGCTGAAGCGCTGTGTTTCCATTTCGCTGTGACTGCACAGAGCAGCTGTGGCTGATTGGCATCCAGTAGCAACCCGGTGTGTCAGCTGTCAGATTGACGGCTGCTCCGTCTGTCCAGCTGGTGTTTGCGGGGAGCAGCAAGTGAGTGGTGCAGGGCTCTGGAAGGGTTTGAGTAGTGAGTGGTGCAGGGCTCTGGAAGGGTTTGAGTATTGAGTGGTGCAGGGCTCTGGAAGGGTTTGAGTAGTGAGTGGTGCAGGGCTCTGGAAGTGTTTGAGTAGTGAGTGGTGCAGGGCTCTGGAAGTGTTTGAGTAGTGAGTGGTGCAGGGCTCTGGAAGGGTTTGAGTAGTGAGTGTTGCAGGGCTCTGGAAGGGTTTGAGTAGTGAGTGGTGCAGGGCTCTGGAAGGGTTTGAGTAGTGAGTGGTGCAGGGCTCTGGAAGGGTTTGAGTAGTGAGTGGTGCAGGGCTCAGGAAGGGTTTGAGTAGTGAGTGGTGCAGGGCTCTGGAAGGGTTTGAGTAGTGAGTGGTGCAGGGCTCTGGAAGGGTTTGAGTAATGAGTGGTGCAGGGCTCTGGAAGGGTTTGAGTAGTGAGTGGTGCAGGGCTCTGGAAGGGTTTGAGTAATGAGTGGTGCAGGGCTCTGGAAGGGTTTGAGTAGTGAGTGGTGCAGGGCTCTGGAAGGGTTTGAGTAGTGAGTGGTGCAGGGCTCTGGTAGGGTTTGAGTAGTAAGTGGTGCAGGGCTCTGGAAGGGTTTGAGTAGTAAGTGGTGCAGGGCTCTGGAAGAGTTTGAGTAGTAAGTGGTGCAGGGCTCTGGAAGAGTTTGAGTAGTGAGTGGTGCAGGGCTCCGGAAGGGTTTGAGTAGTAAGTGGTGCAGGGCTCTGGAAGGGTTTGAGTAGTGAGTGGTGCAGGGCTCTGGAAGGGTTTGAGTAGTGAGTGGTGTAGGGCTCTGGAAGGGTTTGAGTAGTGAGTGGTGCAGGGCTCCGGAAGGGTTTGAGTAGTAAGTGGTGCAGGGCTCTGGAAGAGTTTGAGTAGTGAGTGGTGCAGGGCTCTGGAAGAGTTTGAGTAGTGAGTGGTGCAGGGCTCCGGAAGGGTTTGAGTAGTAAGTGGTGCAGGGCTCTGGAAGAGTTTGAGTAGTGAGTGGTGCAGGGCTCCGGAAGGGTTTGAGTAGTGAGTGGTGCAGGGCTGTAAGCCTGGGTTTGTAAGCCTGACTCACTGGCTGACTGCACACCCAGTGTGTGCGAAGTGCCAATCGCAGTCCCACCGCTGCAGCTGTGTCGGCACTTCAAATCCGCCCCGTGCATCCGCAGCCGCACTGTAAAAGTTCTCAGAATTGAATCAGAGAGCTGGCCAAGACCGCCCTCTGCAATGCGAATGCCCATCTGCGCTGTTTAATTCCCATATCTGGTGCAAGCTCAAGTATTTATCTCAATCGAACTCTTACCGAACTCAACTCCAAGAGATCACTGCCGTTCCGCATTCTGATGCTGCAGTTTGATGCAGCAGGTGCCCTGCAGTTTCCTGGTAGCCGAGCTCGAGTCATCACTTTCTCATTGAGCTTGAGCTGAGACAAGTCTTCCACAAAGCATCCGCTCTGATATTGCCTGCAGAAGTCAGCTGGAGAGCAGCCAGAGCTGCTGTCTCTGTTATGCCGAAAGCAGTCTCTTTTCTCAATTTCAAGCAACACAAAGTTCATCATCTTGTCAGTCTGATTGGCCACGAACTTCCTCAGCAGCACATACTGCCCCATCTGCAATGCGATGCTGCAACACTGCGAATTCCAATATTGAAAGATTAGCAGCAACTGGGTGACAAACCTTGACATCGGCCTCAGCTGAGCAGGTCACTTCATGCACCAAGTGCGACCTGAGTGAACTGCTGCTGTCATTTCTGGTGAAGCCGCAGTGTTGGAGTCCGGACAGACTGTGACTGAAAGCGGCTGCAGTGCAGTTGGGTGCATCCTCATCCAGACCGGCTGGCTTCTCCTCACTGAGCAGCACTTCGATGCCCAGGGCTCTGTGGCTGACTGAGAAAAGTTTAGTGAGCAAAATCTGATTCAAATTATCGTTCAGATTTATATTGAAATGTGAGGGAGGACTCACTCTCCTGTCTCCCATAGACAGTGATGGAGCGCACTGGGACACTTCGGGTCAGCTTCAGCAGCAGCCACTGGTAGCCGGAGGGGTCCGGAGTGTCGCTGGTAAGAAAATAGACCCATTGCCCCGGCTTGTCCATTGATCTGATGAAGCAGTCGCATTCTGGGTGATTGTAGACAGACGATTGCCAGGCATTGGCGATCTCAGCTCTGGAGACCTTGATGGCACAGCCTGTAGATGTGGAGGTTCAACAACTTCGAAATATGACCTGTTATGAGACCATTTTGCGTTGTTTACGCTTTTGTCACAGTCAGCCAATTAGATAGAACTGCACGTAAGTCAACTACAACTCCATGGACATTTGCTCCATGGACAGCTAAAGCAGAAGAACGTTTTCAGTGTTTTTTTAACTTCTGAACTTCTGGATTCAAAATCCAGCAAGTATGCCTTGTGTCCGAGGTACGCTCACCAGTTTACCAGTACGATTTCACTGGAACTGCTACCGGAGACCGGCAGATAAACACAGTTTCAGTGAACGAAATCTCAGCTGTTTCTGGTTGTAGTGTGTAAATTCTCCCCACAGAATTTCCCAATGGCAAAACCTCATCCAGAGCTTAGTTCTCAAAAACTGAAAACTTTCAATCCCACTAATCAGCATCAGCAAAAATAATTGAATTCTTTAACTTTAAGGAGAAACAGTCGTAGTCACTTACTGTTACTTATACAGTACGAAATGATTGCAAGGCACAGAAGTTCCTTCATGTGGACAGTCATATCGCAGAGCTGTACTTTGTAAAAAAACAATTTTACATATAAGCTGCTGCTAGCAACAGCTGTGGTATCGCTGGGCCTCCCAACCTTAGTCGAGCCGATGTTTATAGGAAAGCGGCAGGGCTGCGTGTGGAGGCGGAAGTGCAGCCGCAGCCCATAGGCTGGAAGGACAGCCAGTCCAAAGAAGATTGGCTGGCTCTGGCTGGCTGCAAAACAGGCAAGCGAGGTGCGAGATTGGAGGCCAATGAGGCTGGCGAAGATGGCGGAATCGGCAGCTTCTCTCAGCAGTGAGGGGCTTGAAGAAATGTGAGGACAGAAGATCCTGAAATTCATTTTCTGCCTGCCTGCCTGTGCTATAGAATCAAGAGTAAATTTTAAGAGCTAGGAGGCTCCTTTAAGGACATAGGAGACTCCTTGGTGAATTTAGGAGACCTCATAAAGGTTTCTGCAAGTGCTAAAGAATAAGGAGAGAGGAGTTGGAGCTACTGTGGGTGCTGGGTGTTGCCGTTTCGGAGTGAATTTTAGGAGTGCGTGTCCTATAGAAGGAGCGAATTTCATTTCTAGCTCCTAACTCCGATAGTTAAGATTTCAAGGGCCAAATTGTACTCTTAGGTTAGTAGGAGTGTCTTTTTGTCATGTTTTCGGACAGTGACCTGGGCTCTGACGATAAAGACGCCAACGTTTGGCGACCCAGGCAATTCAGGCAAAGGATAAACTCTTCGAAGAATTTCGTACTACATCTCGATTTCGGCTCAATGAGAGTCAACGCCAATTTCAACAAACATTGTTGCATCTTAAAACATCACGAATCAGCTTAGATTCCGACATGTACTCTTTTCTGTGAGCTGTTTTGCTGAGTACAATATTTACCACTTTTATGGTCTCTAATAGCACCCTTCACCCTTCTTATACGATATTTCTTATACCAGAGTTAGTTGTTTATCAAATGGGAGCAATTAACTAACGATAGCAGTTAAACCATTTTCTATTGACTTGGTCTATCAACTAATTAAATGCGCAGGCTTGTAGTCCAAAATGGTTTTACTGCTTTACACGCTCGTAAGCCGTAGCTCACGAGAGCCGCTTTTCACAGGGCAATAAAAGCTTTTTAATAATAAAAATAGAAGGTAATAAAAGCTAATAAAAGCTTGTTGTTGTTGCATTACTCCTTAAAAGTGCATATATTCAGGAGTTTAATATAGCACGCAGATTGGCCAGACTTCTTAGCCAATCACGCATCGGCAATTCTAGGATTGCAATCTGTGAAACTTACTCAGGCAGAATAAAACAAAACAAAACCAATTCAGACAATCTTCAAAATTCCTAAAACAAAAAATATTCAGCTTCAGTAATACTTTATTTTCGCAACGCTTTATTCGCATTTCTGATTAACAGTAATAAAACAATCAGATAAGAGTTATCAATCAATCAATCAGTCAATCAATCAGTCAATCAATCAGTCAATCAATCAGTCAATCAATCAATCAATCAATCAATCAGTCAATCAGTCATTGGAACACACGCAAGTCAGAGAGCCAAGCAAAGCTACTCAATCAGTGATTATCAAACGCCATTGGCAGGAGTCGGACTCCCCATCGGTTCTGCTGTGGAGCTCAAATGACAAAATTAAAAATTAAAACAAGGAAAAGCGAGGCGATCGACAGAAATATTCGGCGAAATGTTTCAGCCAGCAGTCCGCAAAAAGGGGATCAGGCCGCAGGGAGGACGATAAACAGTTTATAGCTGTGCAGGTGCGCTTAACCGATTGGTGCAGCTGCACCAGAGCAGTGCAGTGCCCGGTGCGAGGGTGCAAATCCCGCGGCTCCGATCCCCTTTCCTCAGGGCAGTGCTGAACGGCCAAGCAAAAAGAGCGAAAAAGTACACAAACCGTCAAGTAAAAGTGCAGCCAGTAAAAGAAGTCTACATTTCGATACATATCGGTAGGTTGCATTTGCTGAAACTCTTGAAACTGTGTCTGTCTGTCTATCTCAGTGTCTGTCTGTCTTAGTCTATGTGTTTGATCAAAATCAAAGACTCCGGAATGCTTGCAGTGTGCGCAGAGACAGATATGCATAGAAACAGCAGAGGTGCATTGATCAGTTCTGACTGTTAGTGCTGGATTTCAGTAAAAATATTAGCTAAAAACGATATCAGTGAACATGATAAATGACAAGCATTGAACTCATGGCATTTTTATGCATTTTTTTATGGCATGGCGGAGACGCTGGAGGACCAGCCGCTTTGCCAGTTTGGCTATACAACTCGTGAGGGCGACTGGGCGGTAGGAGTCAGGCTTGCTGGCGTCCTTTCCCTTTTTTGGAACGGAATGATGATGGCTCATTTCCATTGCCAAGGACATTCCCCCTTCTGCCAAGAGCGGTTAGTGATGGACAGGGTCCTGTCATCCGTGGAGGGTGGGGGTGCTTTAACATGTCATTGGTGACGCCATCCTGCCCGGGGGCCTTGCAGACTAGCGGATGGCATTACAGTGCTCCGGGTTGCTGAAGGGCGAGCAGATACCACTTCGAGCTCCGTGCCCGTCACAGCAGTGTTCTTTAAGCACCTCGTTGGCTGGTCGGGTCACTGGGCGGTCCCTAGGGCTGGTTGCGACCCTGGAGACGGCGCTGTAGATCTGACAGAAAAGATTCGCCTTCGCTAGATCGGTACTCGCTGGTCTGCTGGGTGCGACGGGTCCCATTTGGGGGGGGGGAGACTCGCTGCTCGGGTTGCTTGGGCCTTCTCCCCGCATTTGCTACTGAATGGCTAGAAGCAGCAAATGTGGGCATTTTTTATTGAATTTTTAAATCACTGATTCGAAAAGAGCAACTATTTGGGAAGCGGAAATCATTCACTGTTTTTGTCTTTGCTTTTATCTCTGTGTTGGCTGGCGGGCGAGGTGGGTGAAGGAGTGAGGTGGGTGATGTTAGTGAGGTGGGTGAAGGAGTGGGATGGGTGATGTTAGTGAGGTGGGTGATGTTAGTGAGGTGGGTGAAGGAGTGGGATGGGTGATGTTAGTGAGGTGGGTGATGTTAGTGAGGTGGGTGATGTTAGTGAGGTGGGTGAAGGAGTGGGGTGGGTGATGGTAGTGAGGTGGGTGATGGTATGAGGTTGGCGATGGAGTGGGATGGGAGAAGAAGTGAAGTGAGTGAACCAGTGAGGTGGGTGAAGGAGTGAGGTGGGTGATGTTAGTGAGGTGGGTGATGTTAGTGAGGTGGGTGAAGGAGTGGGGTGGGTGATGGTAGTGAGGTGGGTGATGGTATGAGGTTGGTGATGGAGTGGGATGGGAGAAGAAGTGAAGTGAGTGAACCAGTGAGGTGGGTGAAGGAGTGAGGTGGGTGATGTTAGTGAGGTGGGTGATGTTAGTGAGGTGGGTGAAGGAGTGGGATGGGTGATGGTAGTGAGGTGGGTGATGTTAGTGAGGTGGGTGAAGGAGTGGGTGGGTGAAGAAGCGGGTGGGTGAAGGAGCGGGTGGGTGAAGAAGCTGGTGGGTGAAGGAGCGGGTGGGTGAAGGAGCGGGTGGGTGAAGAAGCAGGTGGGTGAGAGAGTGGGTTAAAGTAGGCCTAATATTACCTAGTGGATAAGGTTGATTTACTAATTTTTCGACTGCATACAAAGCAAATCAGTTTAAAGAAGATACGCCAAAACTGGTTTGGCATAGATATATAGACACATCGATACATAGATGCATAGATACATAGGTACATAGGTACATAGGTACATAGATACATAGATACATAGGTACATAGGTACATAGGTACATAGATACATAGGTACATAGGTACATAGATACATAGGTACATAGGTACATAGGTACATATGTACATAGGTACATAGGTACATTGGCACATAGGTACATAGGTACATAGGTACATAGGTACATTGGCACATAGGTACATAGGTACATAGATACATAAATATATAGATACATAGATACATAGGTACATAGATACATAGGTTCATTGGTACATAGGTACATTGGTACATAGGTACATAGATATATAGATATATAGATACATAGATACATAAGATACATAGATACATAGGTACATTAGCACATAGGTACATTGGTACATAGGTACATAGATATATAGATGCATAGATACATAGATACATAGATACATAAGTACATAGGTACATAGGTACATAGGTCCGACTAGATAAGTAGGTTTTTTGAGACAATAAATTTTTCAAGTCTTTTCATTCTTCGCATCCAGCATCATTTTCGAAATTAATTCGCCTCTACTACTTGTAAAAGTAGCAGGTAGCAGGTAATCATTAAGAAATTATTAGTTTTGGGTAAATTTTCATCGTTTCCAATGTGCATACCTTAGCAAGTCAACGAATAATCGATGCACATGTGACTGAATAAACAATTAAACCTGTGTTTGGATGTGGCTTACAATGTTCAGAGTGGAAAGGTGGAAATTTTAGACGAGCATTTCATTCCAAGGATTTTTTATTTATTAATTTGTAAGAAATTCTGCTTAACGTAATCTATTTTTAGTAACAAAGCAGCTAAAAGCAGAAAACTAGTGGGACGCCAAGGTCTGTTAAATAAAGCTACTGAAATCACTTAAAAGGTTGTTTGTGATTCCTCTTGTCACGTTTTCAGTACGTGAATTCTAGGATCTGCTTCAGGAATAACTTTTCATCCACATGGCCGGGGTGAGAGGGAATATCAGGCAATCTCCTCCTCTGGCAAGCATGCTTTTGCTATTTTAGTAGCTAAATAGCTAACCCTCAGGAAAGCGTGCTTATAGATTTATACATGCTTAAGAAGAGAAAGTAAACTGGTTCCATTTGCTAGTGGTGCGCAAAGCAACTTATTAATGTAATTATCTTAATTGAACTTAATTGATTTAATTAATATGTGTGTAGAAATACAAAATTAAATATAAAATTTTAAACAATAGTTTTTAGCCAGGTGTATTGAATATATAAAGATAATTAACATTGAAACAATTGTATTGATAAAATGTATCAGTATGAAGCAGTGTTAAGTAATTATGAGGCGTGAAGGCAGCGGTTCCGAAGGTTTGTTTTTGTTTAGCAGTTTAGGTTTTGAGTGTAGTTAGGCTTGTTAGACTTGAGTACATATAGTGTCGGGTGGCTTTATTTAATTTCATAGAAAATTCTAAATTTCGGAAATATTCGGAAAGCATGTGCTCAGCAGGAGGGAAACATAGAGAGGGGAGGCAGAGAGACACAGAGAGGGGAGGCAGAGAGACACAGAGAGGGGAGGCAGAGAGACACAGAGAGGGGAGGCAGAGAGACAGAGAGGGGAGGCAGAGAGAAACAGAGAGGGGAGGCAGAGAGACACAGAGAGGGGAGGCAGAGAGACAGAGAGGGGAGGCAGAGAGAAACAGAGAGGGGAGGCAGAGAGACACAGAGAGGGGAGGCAGAGACACAGAGAGGGGAGGCAGAGAGACACAGAGAGGGGAGGCAGAGAGACACAGAGAGGGGAGGCAGAGAGACACAGAGAGGGGAGGCAGAGAGACACAGAGAGGGGAGGCAGAGAGACACAGAGAGGGGAGGCAGAGAGACAGAGAGGGGAGGCAGAGAGAAACAGAGAGGGGAGGCAGAGAGACACAGAGAGGGGAGGCAGAGAGAAACAGAGAGGGGAGGCAGAGATCAGAGAGGGGAGGCAGAGAGACACAGAGAGGGGAGGCGAAGAGACACAGAGAGGGGAGGCAGAGAGAGAGACACAGAGAGGGGAAGCAGAGAGAGAGACACACAGAGAGGGGAGGCAGAGAGAGAGACACAGAGAGGGGAGGCAGAGTGAGAGACACAGAGAGGGGAGGCCGAGAGAGACAGACACAGAGAGGGGAGGCAGAGAGAGAGAGAGACACAGAGAGGGGAGGCAGAGAGACAGAGAGGAGAGGCAGAGAGACAGAGAGGGGAGGCAGAGAGAGAGACACAGAGAGGGGAGGCAGAGAGAGAGAGACACAGAGAGGGGAGGCAGAGAGAGAGAGACACAGAGAGGGGAGGCAGAGAGACACATAGAGGGGAGGCAGAGAGGAAGACACGGTTAAATTGCCTTATATAGAAAGTGTTGTTTACACGGAAATTTCTAGAAGGCTGGATACGATAACAGTCCCCCCACGCCGGGGTTGGAGTCCTGACGGGGTAATGGAGAAGTATCTACTTTACATTTACAGAGATGGACCTTGATACAATCGCCTGCTAGTACTAGGTGATACATATACTTCAGGTAGCGACATGTAGGTGTGGTGCTGTCACAAATGTTCATGTTACAATGCTACCAGAATTTCTATTATTGAATCAATAATTTCGGAAACAATCAGGTACTTGTGTATTTTTAGTAACCGAGAAGCTATAAACTAAGGACAGAAAATCGGTCAGGAAGTCACATGTTTACCTCACATATATACACTCATGATTTGTCTGTGGCGTTTCCAACTATGTATGGCATTCACCGCTGGCATGCGATGAGCCGCGCCGGAGGTAAACAAGCCGTGTTTAGCATTACTGCAGCCTTCGGCTCGCTGCCACAAATAGGTGCCAATCTTTTTAAAAAAGGGATCGAGTGGAATTTAAATGAGGTAAAATTATAAATGTATCGCCAACACGACAATCATTGAAATTAATTGAAATTGAAGCCCGGACCGTATTGTGTACTGCGTGAAACTATGCAAAATGCACAGAAGTGTTCTGTGTCTCCATGCGCTCGAATAGAAACAAAATTTTATTGAAATTCAAGAGAAAAATACAAAAGATAATTGTTTAAAAACAATTCACTACACTGTGTGCGAATCCTTATTGAGTTAAAGAATAACATATATGACAAAGCAATAACGTTTCTGTGAAACATGGCAGCAGAAAACCCAGTGTCAAAGCAAAGATAATAATAATGTAATATTTGACTACACCTTTCTTAACGTGTGTAGCGAGTGAATCAAAACGCAGTGGAATTTGTTTTGTTGAAGTGAGATAGAACGGTTGTAAACCCTTGACGGGCTCTAACTTCGGCTTTATTCGATTTTAGAGACAGTAACGAGAACAGCTTAAGAATATCGTCTAGGGCCAAAAGGGACTCGCTGCTAGCTGATTAATGCTTCTCACTGCTACAAGATACTGATGCAAGATGATACAAGATCACTGATGATGAAGTACATCACTATGCATTATCTAATCGGAGACAAAAAGTTCGAACAGCGCAGGGGAACGAGTAGGTAAGCATTGCAGATGTCATAGGTTGATCAGTTTATGAACACTGTTCAGGTATTGCTAGGTGGACTGTCTTTCTGGAAAACTTGCACGGAGGTCTCGCTCTTGAATCGCACGCGATTTGCGCTGCGCGACCTTGTGTTAGAGGCGGGAGCGTCGCTTGGCGGGGCCGGTGTAGCTGCTGGCTGCTCTTGTTGGGCTGTTGGTAGGGTGGCGGGCTTGACACGATCGATCGAACCTACGGTAGGCTTGCCGTTGATCTTGAGTATCATTGTGGTGTCGTACCTGTCCAGTACCGCGTACGGGCCTTGGTAAGGAGCCTCCAGGGGTCGTCGCACCCGGTCCAACCGCAACCAGACGTGTGTGCACGAACTCAGCGCGGCTGGCAGATGCACGGCTATCTCGCGCGTTCTCAGCTGCCGGTATGGGAAGAAAAGCTGATGTAGGCTAGTCGAGAGCTCCTTGAGCGCAGAAGTGTCGGTGACGACTGGTGGGACCAGCGGTTGCTCACCCGTAACAACGGAAAACGGAGAGGCACCTGACTCATCTGGGAAAATGCGCATGCCCAGGAGCACGACGGGCAGCTGCTGCAGCCAGTTCTTGCCGCGCGCCTTCAAACCGAGCTTCAGCGTCCGGTGTGCACGTTCGATGACACCGTTTGCTCTCGGATTATAGGCTGAAGTGCGGATGTGGTGGATGCCGAGTAGGTCCGTCAAGTTTCTTATGAGCTCCGCTCGGAATTGGGATCCCTGGTCACTGATCATCGTCAAAGGTGGGCCGAACCGAGAAATCCAGGTTTCCAGGAAGGCTCGTGCGACTGATGTGGCGGCAATGTTCGAAAGCGGTGCTGCCTCGAACCAGCGTGAGTAGGCATCGATCATGGTGAGTAGGTAGCAAGGCTTCGGGCCGGGGTCTTTAGACTCAGGAGGCGGTAACGGTCCGACCAGGTCAATGTGTATCGTCGTGAAGGGGTCTTCAGACTCAGGAGGCGGTAACGGTCCGATCAGGTCAATGTGTACCGTCGTGAATCTCTGAGATGGCACAGGCAGCTGCTGCAGTGGGCGTTGAACATGTCGTCCAGTCTTGCACTGCTGGCATTGTTGGCACTCGGCTACCCACTTGCGAATGTCGGCACCCATTAGCGGCCAGAAGAAAACGATAGCTAATGAGCCGTTGCGTAGCTTTTCTGCCGGGCTGTGCGAACGAATGCAGCGAGTTGAACACCGCACATCGTAGTACTTCAGGAACTACGGGACACGGGTTAGTCTGCAAAGTCTGACAGCGTAATGGGTTATCTTTAATTCCGACATCGAAGTTGCTGAACAAGCCTCCTGGCGGATCGTTGGCGGGTAGACTGTCTTTCTGGGCTCGCGCGATAGCTGGCAAATCCACCGAGGGCGGGATGTCAGCTAGCAGTCTTTCGGACGATGGTGGCTGCGCTTCGGAGGTGACGTTGGGACGAGATAGTGCATCGGCAACCACGTTGTCCCTACTGGCAATGTGAACGATGTCGCTGACAAATTCAGTGATCACGGATAGGTGGCGTTGCTGTCGGTCCGAAAAACGCTCCTTTCTGTTGCCGAAGGCTCCGATGATAGGCTTGTGGTCGCAGAACACAGTTGTCCGCTGGCCTTGAATCATGTGCTTCCAGGCCTTGACAGCGGCGACGATGGCGAGGAGTTCCCGATCGAAGGTGCTGTACGCAGCCTCGGTACCGGACAGTTTCCGCGAGTAGAAAGCTAGGGGTGTAGACTGGCCGTCCACCACTTGATGTAGAGCACCACCGATGGCAGTCGAGCTGGCGTCCGTTGTGATGGTAAACGTAGCCTGGGGATGCGGAAAGGCGAGCGTGACCGCTTCCGTGAGGCTGTTCTGAAGCGCTTTCCAGGCGCGACCGTGGTGCTCCGTCCAGACGAATGTCATTGAGACGAGCTGCCGCAATGGTAGGACGGTCTTTGCGTAATCAGGGATGCACCGTTGGTAAAATCCAAACATCCCGAGGTAGCGCTGCAAGGCCTGGTGGTCAGTAGGAGGTGGCAGCTGTCGGAGGGCCTCGACACGGTGGGGCAGGGGCCGAATGCCCTCCGCAGACACGAGATAGCCGAGAAACTCTACAGACTCGCGGAAAAACCGACACTTGTCCGAATTTACTCCCAAACCTTTGTCTGTAAGTCGTTGCAGCACTGTTTCAATGTGTACTTGGTGCTCTTCCCGAGACCTGCTGTGCACTAGTATGTCGTCGATGTAGGTAGAAACAAATGGTAGGTCCCGAAACACGGAGTCAACATATCGCTGAAACGTGCTAGCGGCGTTCTGGAGGCTAAAGGGCATCCGCAGGTATTCGAACGAGCCGAACGGGGTACAAATCGCCGTCTTCTCGATGTCCTCATCTGCCATCGGAACGAAGTGATAGGCCTTGACGAGGTCAAGGGTGCTGAAAACTTTCGCACTGTGCAGCTGATGATGGAAATGGTTGATATTAGGGATAGGGTAGCGGTCTGGCTTGGTTGCCGCGTTTAAGGCTCGATAGTCTCCGCAAGGTCTCCAGGAGCCGTCCTTTTTCTTCACCATGTGAAGCGGGGAGGCCGACAGACTGGCGGAGGGGCGGACGATGCCAAGGCGCAGGAGCTTGTCGAACTCCGCTTTTGCAACCGCGAACTTGGCAGGGGCAAGCGGTCGCGGTCGACAAAAAATGCGCTCGCCAGTGGTCTCAAAACGATGCCGAACCGACGTGGCGGGTGCTGCGGTGTAGTCCGGAGCTTCCAGAACTCGAGGGAACCGAGCAAGCGGTGTGGTGGGCTCAAGCAGCGTGTTGGCGTTTATTTGAGGGACTGAATCACTAGAAGAACAGAGAGTCGCACGCAAAGATGTCACAGGGTCTTGAATGCGCCGTGAATTCAGGTCAATTAGGAGACCGAGCTTGAGGAAGAAATCTGCACCGAGGATTGGCGCAGTACTAGTAACAATGAACGTCGCAAGGGTATAGTCTAGGTTCGGATTTTGCCGCCTTCGACGCCACAAAGCTTGACATAAGTGGGTACGAGTAGATTTTGAGGAACAAACTGCAAAGGAAGGAGCGACCGTTCGGCGCCGGTGTCAACGATGAACGAAACGGGCGCACGGAGAACTTGGCAACGAAGCAGCAACGTGGTGGCCTTTGACGGGTCGCGGCTCGGCCGAGGCACATGACCGACTATTTTGACGCCTGGCTTGGCGTCGGGCTGGACGCCCGGGACTGAACCGGAGTGGGCTGACGGCTGGCCAGCAGTGTCGGCGGTTTCGAGCCTGGCCACTGGCACCATGGTCGACAGGTGCGAGCATCGGCAGCGTAGTAGAGATGACCGTTGCAGATCTTGGGTCGTCGGCGTGAGTTCCGGTTGGAGCACGAGTCGTCGGGCTTCCTGTTACGAAAAGAACCAGCGTTGCCTCTCAGGTGCTCTTGGCCGGTGGCCGAGGTGCGGTTTACAGAGGCGAACGGGGTGGCGCAACCGGCGACAGCCAGCATGCTGTCGGCGATCTTTGCAAACGCGTTCAGCTCCGCCATTTCCCGACCGACCACCGCCACACACCCTCAATTACCCCAGCTAATGCTGGCACCCATTTTACAGCTTGGTGAACTGAAGCAATGCAGAGTTGAATTGAGTGTCTTCCTCAAGGACAGAATTGTTCCGAATGGGACGAGAATCGAACCTCTTATCTTTCAGTCGTGAATCCGACGCTCTAACCACTATAACCCCACAACCCCATAAAAGCTGGAGAAGCAGTAGAATCATAGATAAACAGGTTACACTCTGAATAATTAACAAATTTAAACATTCCAAAAGTCTGAATAATTAACAAATTTTAACATTTCAAGTCTGAATAATTAACAAATTTTAACATTTCAAGTCTGAATAATTAACAAATTTTAACATTTAAAGTCTAAATAATTAATAAATTTTAACATTCCAAAAGTCTGAATAATTAACAAATTTTAACATTTAAAGTCTGAATAATTAACAAATTTTAACATTTAAAGTCTAAATAATTAATAAATTTTAACTTTCCAAAAGTCTGAATAATTAACAAATTTAAACATTTAAAGTCTGAATAATTAACAAATTTAAACATTTCAAGTCTGAATAATTAACAGATTTTAACATTTAAAGTCTAAATAATTAATAAATTTTAACATTCAAAAAGTCTGAATAATTAACAAATTTTAACATTTCAGGTCTGAATAATTAACAAATTTTAACATTTCAGGTCTGAATAATTAACAAATTTTAACATTTCAAGTCTGAATACGAGCGTACTTAACAACATCTTGTACCTTTAACAGAGACCTCTTCGCAAAATGAGAAACAGATCCATGTAAATATCAGCTTCTCCTTCTGCAACACGGCAACGAGTGAAATTTTCAAGTATGAGCTGAATATTAAAAAAAATTATCAAAAATTACAAGCCATATTGATTTGCTGTGCGCGTTAAATGAATCTGGATAAGACAAGAACGAGAATTCATCTGTTAGTTAGTGTCAAATATCAGTACGGGAAAAGCTCACAAAAAACTGCATCGCAAGCCATACACCGCCTCCTCAGAAGCCATCGGATGCCTCACGGACTGCGTGCCGCTCTCCTCTGCTCACAGCACAGTAGTAAACCGACTGGAAGGAATAAAAGTGTTGCTGAGTTATTCTCACATGAAATGCCTGCTTGATACAAACTGAGTCTCACGTTGGGGTCGGGCGGCTTGGCAGCAGCCAGCAACTCCACGGCCGCACCCTGGCTGGCAGCGGCGGCTGCCGCGGCAATCGCTGCGCCGTCCACTGCGCCCGCTACCAGAGCTGCCTGTAGCGCACGCTGAAGGACAATGTGTACTTTGTGAGCAGTGATCGAACCCTGTGAGCATTCTCACACAAACTAAAACTTGAATGCTCACAAAACACGGCTCGAAAAGTCCTCGAGCTCTTCACCGGTGAGAACACAGCGCCAAGACCGGGCCAGCTCTGGCTGATCAGACACGTCACAGTGACCTCATCCTGTCGCTCAAAGAACTGGTGAGTCAGTCGAGCTCTCCGAATCCAGCCTCCGTGGCTGCCTCTGAGATCGGGCTCAGGAGTGAGCTGCTCAGTAACATCGAAGGTCAAGTAGAGGGCCGTGAGTAATGACATTGAGAATGCATGTACAGCAATGATGGACAGCAGCTTTGGTAGCAACAAACATGAACTCACAGTGAGTCCTTCAATGCTGACTGTGTCGGACTTGATCGAGCAGTGCAGCTCGGGCCTCGGGTTTCCTTCTTGTGTCCGTCCCAGCAGACTCAGCTCAGAGCCGTTCAGCAGCTGGCCAGTCCAACCGATGCTGTTCGAAGGAACTGCAAGACAGTGCAATGACAGTTTTGCCTTCCATTTTGGTAAGTTACGTCGGGCTTCAACCTGTAGCTAGTGCGTGCTTTCTGCTAGAAGTTCGAGAGGTTCCTTCCTACTCACAGAACACAGTAATGTTTTGTACGAAATGTTACTCATTATCTCGCTTATCTATCACGACTCCGCACATCACGGAGCGTCCGTTAATTCGCAAACAGCGTAGCGGGTCAGGGTTCCCGATACCATAATCTTTGGTCCCATTTAAGTACGAGCTAACAACAGGCACCATTGCCACAGCATCAATTAAAGGCTTAAAATTCAAAACGGGAATAAATCATTGTGTTCAGAGCTCGGTGCAGGTCTCAGTCATTGGTTCCGTGAGTTGAATGCTCAATAAGGATATTGAGGGAATTTTAGAGCTGCGGAGCAGATCAAAGAAGCCCACAACATCGTGTTATTTTCAACTTTTTTCTGCAGAAAAATTTAACCCAGATTCGTTTTTGACCCAACGCGAAAAGGTATATCATTGATGCATAATTCATTTCTGTCGACTGACAGTCCATGCCTCTAAACAGATAAATAATTAATAAATCAACAATGAAATAGAACAAAGTGTAATTCACAAGTACGTTCCAATTGACACACCTGCAACAGGGCTCAGCAGGTAATTACTTACTTATTGTAACAAGTATGAAGCTGAAAACTCACAATATACAGTAACGTTCTGTGTGAATCTGCCATCCAGATCTTCGAGGCCATGCTGAGAGACCCTGCACTCCAAGGAGCCTCCGTTCATCTGCCTTGTGGAACTTAAGCTGAACTCAGATTCCACTAGCGTCTCAACGCCTAGATTTTGAGCCTCGGGGGTGTTTTGGGCCCTGGTCATGCTGGTGCTGAGACCCTCGGCTGTCCGCAGCCAGCACCGGTGACTGGGCTCAGGGTTGCCACCAACTGACCGAACTGAGACTGACACGGGCTCGCCCTCCTTCATCACCAGAGGCTGAGTTGCATTCCATGAGCTGTTTGACGCGTCTGTTTTCGTGCAGGTGTGAGCATGGATGGTTAATTGTCTCAGCAATCTGAGTTGCTGATGGGTCAGAGAAGCTGAACTGCAATCCACTCACATGACACATCGAGTTGCTCACTGCTGACATACTGATTGAATACAAGTGTGCCGTCTGTACGAGTCTGAGCGACCTGGCAGATGACTCTCATCTGGTTGTGGCTGGCCGATGCATTGAGTCGCCACACTGATGAAGCATTTGACTCAGATGGCAGCTGGAGTCAAAAGAGTCAGTAATTTATAAATGTATGCATAATTTTTGCATTGAAAATTCACAGTGAGTAACTCACTCTGAGCTGTTTCAGATTGGCTCCACCGATTGAGCAGAAGTGCTGAGCAGGCGGATTTCCTGTTTCCAGCGTCTGCAGGGTGACTTGAGCTTCTCTTCCACTGCGGATTCGTCCAGGAGGCAGCTTGATTGACAGGCCGGAGCTGCGGTCTGAAATGCAGTTCGGTATGGCAGTCAGGTGAACTGCATTGGGGTTGAACTGGTGAACTGGTTCCGCATTGGGTTTAACTGGTGAACTGGTACCGCATTGGATCTAACTGGTGAACTGGTTCCGCATTGGTTCTAACTGGTGAACTGGTTCCGCATTGGATCTAACTGGTGAACTGGTTCCGCATTGGTTCTAACTGGTGAACTGGTTCCGCATTGGATCTAACTGGTGAACTGGTTCCGCATTGGTTCTAACTGGTGAACTGGTTCCGCATTGGATCTAACTGGTGAACTGGTTCCGCATTGGTTCTAACTGGTGAACTGGTTCCGCATTGGATCTAACTGGTGAACTGGTTCCGCATTGGATCCAACTGGTGAGCTGGTTCCGCATTGGATCTAACTGGTGAACTGGTTCCGCATTGGATCTAACTGTTGAACTGGAGAACATGCATCCAAGAACAAACACAAGTACATGGACACTTACACAGAACTGCAGGCAGCTCGCGATGAGCCAGTTCATTGAACAGTCCTGACTGGTTCACCCGACACAAAACGGATGCTGAGCTTCCCCAGCTCCTGCTCACAATCACTGAGAATGTGCTGCTTGAGTTCGTGCTCTGAAATGAGTCAGTATTCACAGCTAAATGTCAGATCATTGTTGCCATGCACCCAATACACAGGTGCAACCATGGGCCAGTGTGAGACTCACTGACAGCAGCTGAAGCGCTGTGTTTCCATTTCGCTGTGACTGGACAGAGCAGCTGTGGCTGATTGGCATCCAGTAGCAACCCGGTGTGTCAGCTGTCAGATTGACGGCTGCTCCGTCTGTCCAGCTGGTGTTTGCGAGGAGCAGAAAGTGAGTGGTGCAGGGCTCTGGAAGGGTTTGAGTAGTGAGTGGTGCAGGGCTCTGGAAGAGTTTGAGTAGTGAGTGGTGCAGGGCTCTGGAAGGGTTTGAGTAGTGAGTGGTGTAGGGCTCTGGAAGGGTTTGAGTAGTGAGTGGTGCAGGGCTCCGGAAGGGTTTGAGTAGTAAGTGGTGCAGGGCTCTGGAAGAGTTTGAGTAGTGAGTGGTGCAGGGCTCTGGAAGAGTTTGAGTAGTGAGTAGTGCAGGGCTCCGGAAGGGTTTGAGTAGTGAGTGGTGCAGGGCTGTAAGCCTGGGTTTGTAAGCCTGACTCACTGGCTGACTGCACACCCAGTGTGTGCGAAGTGCCAATCGCAGTCCCACCGCTGCAGCTGTGTCGGCACTTCAAATCCGCCCCGTGCATCCGCAGCCGCACTGTAAAAGTTCTCAGAATCAGAGAGCTGGCCAAGACCGCCCTCTGCAATGCGAATGCCCATCTGCGCTGTTTAATTCCCATATCTGGTGCAAGCTCAAGTATTTATCTCAATCGAACTCTTACCGAACTCAACTCCAAGAGATCACTGCCGTTCCGCATTCTGATGCTGCAGTTTGATGCAGCAGGTGCTCTGCAGTTTCCTGGCAGCCGAGCTCGAGTCATCACTTTCTCATTGAGCTTGAGCTGAGACAAGTCTTCCACAAAGCATCCGCTCTGATATTGCCTGCAGAAGTCAGCTGGAGAGCAGCCAGAGCTGCTGTCTCTGTTACGCTGAAAGCAGTCTCTTTTCTCAATTTCAAGCAGCTCAAAGTTCATCATCTTGTCAGTCTGATTGGCCACGAACTTCCTCAGCAGCACATACTGCCCCATCTGCAATGCGATGCTGCAGCACTGCGAATTCCAATATTGAAAGATTAGCAGCAACTGGGTGACAAACCTTGACATCGGCCTCAGCTGAGCAGGTCACTTCATGCACCAAGTGCGACCTGAGTGACTTGCTGCTGTCATTTCTGGTGAAGCCGCAGTGTTGGAATCCGGACAGACTGTGACTGAAATTGGCTGCAGTGCAGTTGGGTGCATCCTCATCCAGACCGGCTGGCTTCTCCTCACTGAGCAGCACTTCGATGCCCAGGGCTCTGTGGCTGACTGAGAAACGTTTAAGGGGCAAATTCTGGTGCGAAATTTTATACAGAGTGATACTGAAATGTGAAGGGGACTCACCCTCCTGTCTCCCATAGACAGTGATGGAGCGCACTGGGACACTTCGAAACAGCTTCAGCAGCAGCCACTGGTAGCCGGAGGGGTCCGGAGTGTCGCTGGTAAGAAAATAGGCCCACTGCCCCGGCTTGTCCATTGATCTGATGAAGCAGTCGCATTCTGGGTGATTGTAGACAGACGATTGCCAGGCATTGGCGATCTCAGCTCTGGAGACCTTGATGGCACAGCCTGTGGATGTGGAGGTTCAACAACTTCGAAATATGACCTGTTATGAGACCATTGTGCGTTGTTTACGCTTTTGTCACAGTCAGCCAATTAGATAGAACTGCACGTAAGTCAACTAAAACTCCATGGACATTTGCTCCATGGACAGCTAAAGCAGAAGAAAGTTTTCAGTGTTTTTTTACTTCTGAACTTCTGGATTCAAAATCCAGCAAGTATGCCTTGTGTCCGAGGTACGCTCACCAGTTTACCAGTACGATTTCACTGGAACTGCTACCGGAGACCGGCAGATAAACACACAGTTTCAGTGAACGAAATCTCAGCTGTTTCTGGTTGTAGTGTGCAAATTCTCCCCACAGAATTTCCCAATGGCGAAACCTCATCCAGAGCTTAGTTCTCAAAAACTGAAAACTTTCAATCCCACTGATCAGCATCAGCAAAAATAATTGAATTCTTTAACTTTAAGGAGAAACAGTCGTAGTCACTTACTGTTACTTATACAGTACGAAATGATTGCAAGGCACAGAAGTTCCTTCATGTGGACAGTCATATCGCAGAGCTGTACTTTGTAAAAAAACAATTTTACATATAAGCTGCTGCTAGCAACAGCTGTGGTATCGCTGGGCCTCCCAACCTTAGTCGAGCCGATGTTTATAGGAAAGCGGCAGGGCTGCGTGTGGAGGCGGAAGTGCAGCCGCAGCCCATAGGCTGGAAGAAGATTGGCTGGCTGGCTGGCTGCAAAGCAGGCAAGCGAGGTGCGAGATTGGAGGCCAATGAGGCGGGCGAAGATGGCGGAATCAGCAGCTTCTCTCAGCAGTGAGGGGCTTGAAGAAATGTGAGGACAGAAGATCCTCATTCATTTTCTGCCTGCCTGGGGGGTCTTTCTCAAAAGCAACTTATGATCGGCCATAGACGTAAGTTGGGGAGGAAGTGCCTGTGCTATAGAATCAAGAGTAATTTTAAGAGCTAGGAGGCTCCTTTAAGGAGACCATTTTAGGAGACCAGTGGCGGATCCTGGGGGGGGGGGGCAAGGGGACCATGGCCCCCCCCTCAGCTGCCTCGAAAAAAATTCTGCTCTTGGCCTTTGGCCCCCTTCTACCAGTAAGTAAAGAAAGGGCTTGGGCCTTGGGGTGGGTTCCTACTCGGGCAGCATGAAAAAAGTTGGCCCCCCTCAATAAATTCCTGGATCCGCGCCTGTAGGAGACCTCATAAAGGTTTCTGCAAGTGCTAAAGAATAAGGAGAGAGGAGTTGGAGCTACTGTGGGTGCTGGATGTTGCCGTTTCGGAGTGAATTTTAGGAGTGCGTGTCCTATAGAAGGAGCGAATTTCATTTCTAGCTCCTAACTCCGATAGTTAGATTTCAAGGGCCAAATTGTACTCTTAGGTTAGTAGGAGTGTCTTTTTGTCATGTTTTCGGACAGTGACCTGGGCTCTGACGATAAAGACGCCAACGTTTGGCGACCCAGGCAATTCAGGCAAAGGATAAACTCTTCGAAGAATTCCGTACTGCATCTCGATTTCGGCTCAATGAGAGTCAACGCCAATTTCAACAAACATTGTTGCATCTTAAAACATCACGAATCAGCTTAGATTCCGACATGTACTCTTTTCTGTGAGCTGTTTTGCTGAGTACAATATTTACCACTTTTATGGTCTCTAATAGCACCCTTCACCCTTCTTTTACGATATTTCTTATACCAGAGTTAGTTGTTTATCAAATGGGAGCAATTAACTAACGATAGCAGTTAAACCATTTTCTATTGACTTGGTCTATCAACTAATTGAATGCGCAGGCTTGTAGTATAAAATGGTTTTACTGCTTTACACGCTCGTAGCTCACGAGAGCCGCTTTTCACAGGGCAATAAAAGCTTGTTGTTGTTGCATTACTCCTTAAAAGTGCATATATTTAGGAGGAGTTTAATATAGCACGCAGATTGGCCAGACTTCTTAGCCAATCACGCATCGGCAATTCTAGGATTGCAATCTGTGAAACTTACTCAGGCAGATAAAACAAAACAAAACCAATTCAGACAATCTTCAAAACTCCTAAAACAAAAAAAATTTCAGCTTCAGTAATACTTTAGTTTTCGCAACGCTTTATTCGCATTTCTGATTAACGGAGTAATAAAACAATCAGATAAGAGTTATCAATCAGTCAGTCAATCAGTCACTGGAACACACGCAAGTCAGAGAGGCAAGCAAAGCTACTCAATCAGTGATTATCAAACGCCATTGGCAGGAGTCGGACTCCCCATTGCATCTGCTGTAGAGCTCAAATGACAAAATCAAAAATTAAAACAAGGAAAAGCGAGGCGATCGACAGAAATATTCGGCGAAATGTTTCAGCCAGCAGTCCGAAAAAGGGGATCAGGCCGCAGGGAGGATGATAAACAGTTTATAGCAGTACAGGTGCGCTTAACCGATTGGTGCAGCTGCACCAGAGCAGTGCAGTGCCCGGTGCGAGGGTGCAAATCCTGCGGCTCTGATCCCCTTTCCTCAGGGCAGTGCTGAACGGCCATGCAAAAAGAGCGAAAAGTACACAAACCGTCAAGTAAAAGTGCAGCCAGTAAAAGAAATCTATATTTCGATACATATCGGTAGGTTGAATTCGCTGAAACTCTTCTAAAACTCTGTCTGTCTGTCTGTCTGTCTGTCTGTCTTTCTGTCTTAGTGTCTTTTCTAGTGTCTGTCTGTCTGTCTGTCTGTCTGTCTGTCTGTCTGTCTGTCTGTCTGTCTGTCTGTCTGTCTGTCTGTCTGTCTGTCTGTCTGTCTGTCTGTCTGTCTGTCTGTCTGTCTGTCTGTCTGTCTGTCTGTCTGTCTGTTTTAGTGTTTACTAAATAACACATTAACCATTTACATTTCCAGTTAAACAAAAGGTCTTCAGAACTTGGGCTCCAACAACCAAAGAGGAAATCCAAATAAATCAATATCACAAAGCTCAATTCCATTGCCAACACTCACAGAGAAGTGCTAGAAGAAGTGGATTATCAGAATCAAAGACTCCGGAATGCTTGCAGTGTGTGAAGAGAGACGGATATGCATAGAAACAGCAGAGGTGCATTGATCAGTTCTGATTGTTAGTGCTGGATTTCAGTAAAAAAGAACATAAGCTAAAAACTGTACCAGTTAAAATGATGAATAACAAGCAATGAATTCATGCATTTTTATGTACAGGAAAGCAAAATTAAATGAAATTTGGAAGTGAATCATATTGCACATACAATAAATAATGTACTCATTTAGTAAGACTGTCTGTTAAATTAGAATGGATTGCTAATCTACGATAGCATACAGTTAGACTAGCAATCCGCTTATAGATAAAATTTGTGGAATAAAAAACGCTTGCCAACAGCACTACTTCTAGTACTGAAACAGAAACAGACAGCAAATTTTTATATAAACTCTTTTTCATCCAAATACCTCCTGTTAAAGGTCTCGAAGGTCAGATTGAACATCTAGATGAGCTCGAACAACTTATTTGATTGAACAGTGTCAAAGGCTAGGGGGGGACTTCAGCTAAGAGTCAGTTCCATAGTTCCGGTTCACCAGGAAGTAGCGCTGCTCGGTGATCAAAGCTGGACTCGAGCACAGCGGCTGCTGCTGCTGTTGTTGCTGAAGGTCGGGAGTCTGCTGGACCTGTGGCTCAGCTAACTGCTGTTGCTGCTGTTGCTGCTGTTGCTGCTCCTGTGCTGACGGTAGGCTGTAGAAACTGTGCAGCAGCGGCCTCTCTAAAACCACCGCCGCAGAAGCCGTCGAGTCCAACGCGCGGCCACCATCGACGAAGCTGTCGATTTCGTCGGACTCGAAATCGTCGAGATCGCCGGCGTCGCCAGCCGAGGAGGACATGAACCAGCGGGTTCGCCTGGCCAGCTGCTGCAGCTGCCGGCGCTTCACTGAGTTGAACCTGCCCGACGGGGTGCGCTGGTGCAGCACCGACTGGGGGAAGGCGGCTGGGTCCGCCACCGCTGTGGTGTCCTTCGACTGCTGCTGATGCTGGCCTTCGCTTGCCTTAATTCGAATTTAAATGATAATACTGTTTATAAGCACTGCTTGCTACTGATTGCTTTTAAGTAGCAAATATGGACATTTTTAATCACTGAATCGAGAAGCGCAACTATCTGTGAAGCGTTGTGAATCATTCACTGTTTTTTGTCTTTGCTTTCATCTCTGTGTTGACATGGTTGGCGGGCGAGGTGGGTGAAAGAGTGAGGTGGGTGATGGTAGTGAGGTGGGGGAAGGAGTGAGGTGGGGGAAGTAGTGGGGTGGGTGAAGGAGTGGGGTGGGTGAAGGAGTGGGGTGGGGGAAGTAGTGGGGTGGGGGAAGTAGTGGGGTGACTGAAGGAGTAGGTGGGTGAAAGGGTGGCGTGGGTGAAGGAGCGGGGTGGGTGAATGAGTGGGGTGGGGGAAGGAGTGGGGTGGGGGAAGGAGTGGGTGGGTGAAGGAGTGGGTGGAAGGAGTGGGGTGGGGGAAGGAGTGGGGTGGGTGAATGAGTGGGATGGGGAAGGAGTGGGATGGGGGAAGGAGTGGCGTGGGTGAAGGAGCGGGGTGGGTGAATGAGTGGGGTGGGGGAAGGAGTGGGGTGGGGGAAGGAGTGGGGTGGGTGAAGGAGTGGGTG
>NIVC01000475.1:300000-390736 GCA_002269645.1 Macrostomum lignano | reverse complement strand
AAGGTTTCTGCAAGTGCTAAAGAATAAGGAGAGAGGAGTTGGAGCTACTGTGGGTGCTGGATGTTGCCGTTTCGGAGTGAATTTTAGGAGTGCGTGTCCTATAGAAGGAGCGAATTTCATTTCTAGCTCCTAACTCCGATAGTTAGATTTCAAGGGCCAAATTGTACTCTTAGGTTAGTAGGAGTGTCTTTTTGTCATGTTTTCGGACAGTGACTGGCTCTGACGATAAAGACGCAAACGTTTGGCGACCCAGGCAATTCAGGCAAAGGATAAACTCTTCGAAGAATTCCGTACTGCATCTCGATTTCGGCTCAATGAGAGTCAACGCCAATTTCAACAAACATTGTTGCATCTTAAAACATCACGAATCAGCTTAGATTCCGACATGTACTCTTTCTGTGAGCTGTTTTGCTGAGTACAATATTTACCACTTTTATGGTCTCTAATAGCACCCTTCACCACTCTTATACAATATTTCTTATACCAGAGTTAGTAGTTTATCAAATGGGAGCAATTAACTAACGATAGCAGTTAAACCATTTACTATTGACTTGGTCTATCAACTAATTAAATGCGCAGGCTTGTAGTCTAAAATGGTTTTATTGCTTTACACGCTCGTAGCTCACGAGAGCCGCTTTTCACAGGGCAATAAAAGCTTGTTGTTGTTGCATACTCCTTAAAAGTGCATATATTTAGGAGGAGTTTAATATAGCACGCAGATTGGCCAGACTTCTTAGCCAATCACGCATCGGCAATTCTAGGATTGCAATCTGTGAAACTTACTCAGGCAGAATAAAACAAAACAAAACCAATTCAGACAATCTTCAAAACTCCTAAAACAAAAAAAATTTCAGCTTCAGTAATACTTTAGTTTTCGCAACGCTTTATTCGCATTTCTGATTAACGGAGTAATAAAACAATCAGATAAGAGTTATCAATCAGTCAGTCAATCAGTCACTGGAACACACGCAAGTCAGAGAGGCAAGCAAAGCTACTCAATCAGTGATTATCAAACGCCATTGGCAGGAGTCGGACTCCCCATTGCATCTGCTGTAGAGCTCAAATGACAAAATCAAAAATTAAAACAAGGAAAAGCGAGGCGATCGACAGAAATATTCGGCGAAATGTTTCAGCCAGCAGTCCGAAAAAGGGGATCAGGCCGCAGGGAGGATGATAAACAGTTTATAGCAGTACAGGTGCGCTTAACCGATTGGTGCAGCTGCACCAGAGCAGTGCAGTGCCCGGTGCGAGGGTGCAAATCCTGCGGCTCTGATCCCCTTTCCTCAGGGCAGTGCTGAACGGCCATGCAAAAAGAGCGAAAAGTACACAAACCGTCAAGTAAAAGTGCAGCCAGTAAAAGAAATCTATATTTCGATACATATCGGTAGGTTGCATTCGCTGAAACTCTTCTAAAACTCTGTCTGTCTGTCTGTCTGTCTGTCTGTCTTTCTGTCTTAGTGTCTTTTCTAGTGTCTGTCTGTCTGTCTGTCTGTCTGTCTTTCTGTCTTAGTGTCTTTTCTAGTGTCTGTCTGTCTGTCTGTCTGTCTGTCTGTCTGTCTGTCTGTCTGTCTGTCTGTCTGTCTGTCTGTCTGTCTGTCTGTCTGTCTCTGTCTGTCTGTCTGTCTGTCTGTCTGTCTGTCTGTCTGTCTGTCTGTCTGTCTGTCTGTCTTTCTGTCTGTCTGTCTATTTTAGTGTTTACTAAATAACACATTAACCATTTACATTTCCAGTTAAACAAAAGGTCTTCAGAACTTGGGCTCCAACAACCAAAGAGGAAATCCAAATAAATCAATATCACAAAGCTCAATTCCATTGCCAACACTCACAGAGAAGTGCTAGAAGAAGTGGATTATCAGAATCAAAGACTCCGGAATGCTTGCAGTGTGTGAAGAGAGACGGATATGCATAGAAACAGCAGAGGTGCATTGATCAGTTCTGATTGTTAGTGCTGGATTTCAGTAAAAAAGAACATAAGCTAAAAACTGTACCAGTTAAAATGATGAATAACAAGCAATGAATTCATGCATTTTTATGTACAGGAAAGCAAAATTAAATGAAATTTGGAAGTGAATCATATTGCACATACAATAAATAATGTACTCATTTAGTAAGACTGTCTGTTAAATTAGAATGGATTGCTAATCTACGATAGCATACAGTTAGACTAGCAATCCGCTTATAGATAAAATTTGTGGAATAAAAAACGCTTGCCAACAGCACTACTTCTAGTACTGAAACAGAAACAGACAGCAAATTTTTATATAAACTCTTTTTCATCCAAATACCTCCTGTTAAAGGTCTCGAAGGTCAGATTGAACATCTAGATGAGCTCGAACAACTTATTTGATTGAACAGTGTCAAAGGCTAGGGGGGGGACTTCAGCTAAGAGTCAGTTCCATAGTTCCGGTTCACCAGGAAGTAGCGCTGCTCGGTGATCAAAGCTGGACTCGAGCACAGCGGCTGCTGCTGCTGTTGTTGCTGAAGGTCGGGAGTCTGCTGGACCTGTGGCTCAGCTAACTGCTGTTGCTGCTGTTGCTGCTGTTGCTGCTCCTGTGCTGACGGTAGGCTGTAGAAACTGTGCAGCAGCGGCCTCTCTAAAACCACCGCCGCAGAAGCCGTCGAGTCCAACGCGCGGCCACCATCGACGAAGCTGTCGATTTCGTCGGACTCGAAATCGTCGAGATCGCCGGTCGCCAGCCGAGGAGGACATGAACCAGCGGGTTCGCCTGGCCAGCTGCTGCAGCTGCCGGCGCTTCACTGAGTTGAACCTGCCCGACGGGGTGCGCTGGTGCAGCACCGACTGGGGAAGGCGGCTGGGTCCGCCACCGCTGTGGTGTCCTTCGACTGCTGCTGATGCTGGCCTTCGCTTGCCTTAATTCGAATTTAAATGATAATACTGTTTATAAGCACTGCTTGCTACTGATTGCTTTTAAGTAGCAAATATGGACATTTTTAATCACTGAATCGAGAAGCGCAACTATCTGTGAAGCGTTGTGAATCATTGTTTTTTGTCTTTGCTTTCATCTCTGTGTTGACATGGTTGGCGGGCGAGGTGAAAGAGTGAGGTGGGTGATGGTAGTGAGGTGGGGGAAGGAGTGAGGTGGGGGTAGAGTGTGGTGGAGTGGGTGTGGGAGTGGGGTGGGGAAGTATGGGGGTGGGAAGTAGTGGGGTGACTGAAGGTAGGTGGGTGAAAGGGTGGCGTGGGTGAAGGAGCGGGGTGGGTGAATGAGTGGGTGGGGAAGGAGTGGGGTGGGGGAAGGAGTGGGTGGGTGAAGGAGTGGGTGGGTGAAGGAGTGGGGGGGGGAAGGAGTGGGGTGGGTGAATGAGTGGGATGGGGGAAGGAGTGGGATGGGGAAGGATGGCGTGGGTGAAGGAGCGGGGTGGGTGAATGAGTGGGGTGGGGGAAGGAGTGGGTGGGGGAAGGAGTGGGGTGGTGAAGGAGTGGGTGGGTGAAGGAGTGGGGTGGGTGAAGGAGTGGGGTGGGTGAATGAGTGGGGTGGGGGAAGGAGTGGGGTGGGTGAATGAGTGGGATGGGGAAGGAGTGGGTGGGTGAAGGAGTGGGTGGGTGAAGGAGTGGGTTGGGTGAAAGAGTGGGGTGGGTGAAGATTGGAGTTAACAATCAGGCCTAGTAGTGGATGAAGTTAGCTCATAAATTATTAGACTGCATACGAAGCAAAACAGTTTAAAGAATCTGATAAAGTTAATCTTTGATTAAAATAAAAAAATTAATACTTCTGAAACGAAACGGAAAAATTCTGAATTGATTTCGGACCGTATAAAACATGTCAGACAAATGTTTATAACTTACTTTACGTTAGTAAACTACTGTTAGCATTATTAATTAAAGAGTTTATGCGACGTATTTTTATTGAAGAGGCTACAAAATTATCAACAGAAAGCATTGCTATGCATAACTTATCAGACTGTGGGTTATTAATTAAGCGGCTAGTTAAATCGCTGGAATATTAGCTAATACTCATAATTAATATTTGTTTTTTTCACTCAGCAAGCGTGCAGACTAAAAGCGCTGCGGGTTAAAAGCTGGAATTAACAAGCTTTGTTGAAAACTTGTTTTTTTTGTTAAAATCGAGTTACCAATTCCGAGTGGCAGCAGCGTGCCGGATGCTGGGCAACATCAGCAACAACATCATCATCCTCATCAACACTAACTGGAGGCACAGACAGGCACTGGAGGACTGGAGAAACGGGTAAAGTAGTATATAACGCATTTGCATGGATTAATTTGCATATGAAATTAAATTCAGTACGGATTTGCTATTGCACGTGCAACACACTACTGATTGAGCATAACTGATCGCAGTAGCATGCAGGGAGTATGAATGTCTAATGTATGCAACTTTAAAAAAAACGTTTAGGGAACAATAGTAAGCAAAACCAGAAACGCTGCTTTATATGGCAATCATAGGTCAGTTAAAATTGTGTTTTCCTCTAAGTTTCAGAAGGGATTAGCTATTAAACAAAAATGAGTCAAGTTGAAAGCAAGGCCTATGCAAAGTTTGAAACAATACGAGAAGCCAAACAGTTTTTTGCTTTTTTCAAATGAGTGAGAATTTTTACCCAAAACCTTAAGTAATTTGACGGGTCCTCATAAAAAAGTGAGACTCGAACTCGCGACCTAGGCGAGTAAAAAACCCTTCCCTTGCTACTCATCAGTAGGCGATTGCTTATAAATTCTTAGAAAAGCTGAACACTAATGCAATCCTTTGAGCGTGCACAGCCACAAAGTGCCACTTACTCTACGAATTCCAACTGACATCGGCAGGGTGGAGAGCGAGGGTGGAGCCGGTGGCAGTGGCGGCTGCTGCGACGGCTGCTGCTGCTGCAGCTGAGGAGACAGCGGCGGTTTTGTCCGCTGAAAGGCGGTGATGTCCGACTGCATGCTGTACACGGACAGCGAGTCACTCGGGCCGAACAGGCTGTTAGGGTTGGCCCGGTCTACGGCGTTTGAGTTGGCGTTGGCTAGCGATGGGTTCATGGGAGGCTGCAGCGAGGCGTACTCGGTGATGAGGGTCGGAGTCACGTCTGGTGGGTGGTTTGGCGGAGGGAGGAACGGATCGTGATGATTTTAGAAGAGGAAAAAACTTCTAAATAAAGTCGGAAGTCGGAAAGTCGGAAAATGAATCAGATGCTATTTTTAGATCCCAAGCTTCTACATGACGTCAGACACTATTTTTAGAACCGAAGCTTGTACATGCCGTCCGATGCTATTATTAGAACCGAAGCTTGTACACGACGTCAGTTGCTATTTTTAGAATCAACACTATCATGATGTCATATTCTATTTTTAGAGTCGATTCTTGCTCATAACGCCAGATACTATTTATAGAATTGAAGCTTCCAGTTCCAAAGACTGCAAACTTACCAAACGCGGCACCGCGATAATTCTCAAGGCCGTCTCGCATAACGTTCTTGAACTGCGCCTCCGAGATAGCTGAACAAGTGTATGAGGCGAAAAAAGCATTGTATTTTAGACATTAGGCTGAGCTATGCGTGTATAATTTTACTTGTTATTTAAACCACATATTACGAGTATTAACGGAAAATTTTGACAAAAAACAACACCAAAAAGAGAAATCAAATTGGTGCATTATCTTGGCTAGATAAATTAAAAATATTTCAATAAGGCAAAAAGTAGTCTACTGACAACAGTGTATCTAGTGTGTACCTTTTTATCGCTTAATATCTAAAGTGTCGGGCTGGAGGCCCAGTGCTAAACACGACGAAACCATGTGCAACTCTCAATATCTCAGCACCAGTTATACTCGCAATAAAAAATTAATATTATTCTCCTGCGCAAATAACTCTACTGGAAAGAGTAGTATCATTCAACTGTCCAATAAATTTATAAGCAACTATCTCTACAGAAAGAATACGTCTTAAGAATGATAAAGAGACACGGAGTGCTGTCTTGAAGAAGCTGCAAAGGCTGTAAACCAATTACCGGTTCCAGACACAAAAGTGACAGGTGCGCGCTAAAAATAAAACCAAAAGCTTTACCATCGCTGATTATGTGAAAGCCGCGCTTCTGAGACTCGGCAGTCAGAATTTCGGCAAACAGCTGCATTGCCCGCTGGCCTGGGGGGCGATCGCGGCTTCATTGTAAGCTTGCCTAACAGGCCATCAGCTGACTCTGCCTACACTGGTGCTGCGAGCGGGCCCAGCAACTGAGGATCTGGGGGGTTGGCCCAGCAACTGAGGATCTGGGGGGTTGGCCCAGCAACTGAGGATCTGGGGGGTTGGCCCAGCAACTGAGGATCTGGGAGGCTGGCCCAGCAACTGAGGATCTGGGAGACTGGCCCAGCAACTGAGGATCTGGGGGGTTGGCCCAGCAACTGAGCATCTAAGAGGCTGGCCCAGCAACTGAGGATCTGGGGGGTTGGCCCAGCAACTGAGCATCTAAGAGGCTGGCCCAGCAACTGAGCATCTAAGAGGCTGGCCCAGCAACTGAGCATCTAAGAGGCTGGCCCAGCAACTGAGGATCTGGGAGACTGGCCCAGCAACTGAGCATCTAAGAGGCTGGCCCAGCAACTGAGGATCTGGGGGGTTGGCCCAGCAACTGAGGATCTAGGAGGCTGGCCCAGCAACTGAGAATCTGGGAGGCTGGCCCAGCAACTGAGGATCTGGGAGACTGGCCCAGCAACTGAGGATCTGGGAGGCTGGCCCAGCAACTGAGGATCTGGGAGACTGGCCCAGCAACTGAGGATCTGGGGGGTTGGCCCAGCAACTGAGGATCTGGGAGGCTGGCCCAGCAACTGAGGTTCTGGGAGGCTGGCCCAGCAACTGAGGTTCTGGGAGGCTGGCCCAGCAACTGAAAATCTGGGAGGCTGGCTCAGCAACTGAGGTTCTGGGAGGCTGGCTCATCAACTGAGGATCTGGGAGGCTGGCCCAGCAACTGAGGATCTGGGAGGCTGGCCCAGCAACTGAGGATCTGGGAGGCTGGCCCAGCAACTGAGGTTCTGGGAGGCTGGCCCAGCAACTGAGGTTCTGGGAGGCTGGCCCAGCAACTGAAAATCTGGGAGGCTGGCTCAGCAACTGAGGTTCTGGGAGGCTGGCTCATCAACTGAGGATCTGGGAGGCTGGCCCAGCAACTGAGGATCTGGGAGGCTGGCCCAGCAACTGAGGATCTGAGAACAAGGAATTAGCGTAAAACCCCCCAAGAAAAGCCGGTGCTTAAGTCAAAGTCCATCTACAAAATCCATCTACTACAAGAGCCTTGAGTAAACTACTCAAAGTCATTTCAGAGAAAAAACACACAAGAGGTCAAGTGGACCCGCCAGACCCAGTAAGTGCACGCAGCCATCTATCTTGATTATTTGCAGAGCTAACTTTCTTCATCCTTGTCCTGTCTCTCTCGAAGCCCCCCCCCGTGACACTAAAGACACAGCCGCCCAGCTGTCGGGGGCAAGAAGCTTAGGACAGATAGAGAAGATTAAAGAAAGCACTTTTAATATCGAGCTGTTTACATCGGAGATAGGAGAGTTTATTATGCCTTACAATCTATTTCTCGAGCAGCAAGATGTACTAATAAAGTCCAGATAATTGAGTAGATTCGCGTCCCCGTTTCGTGAAATCTTTACAAGTCAATTTGGGCGGCTGTCAAAAGCAGGGCAAAAACAGAATTTTCTTCCTTTGGACTTCATAAGTCTGCCGCATTTTTAACCTGCCCGAGTGGCCCTGGCTGGTATATTTTTGTATTTTTTGTTTTGATGGACAAAATTTTTGCGACCAGACGTCATTTTGTTAAAAAAGGAAAACTGTCGGATCCCCGAGAGAAGGCCGTCTGTGTCTTTTTCTTCAAACCCTTGTGCGTTTCATTGTGTAGCAAACTGCAGGACGCACGAACAGTATTCAAATTGTAGCGGGAAATCCATCAGCAGGGGGTGTGGCTGGGGGCAGGGAGAAAGGAGATGAAGGAAAAAGGTTGGGGGGTGAAGAGAGAGAGATGAAGGGAGAGAGATGAGGGAGCTAGATGGAGAGCTAGATGAAGGGAGATGGATGAGGGAGAGAGATGAAGGGAGATGGATGAGGGAGCTAGATGAAGGGAGATGGATGAGGGGAGAGAGATGAAGGGAGATGGATGAGGGACAGAGATCAAGGGAGAGAGATAAAGGGAGATGGATGAGGGAGCTAGATGAAGGGAGAGAGGTGAAGGGAGAGAGGTGAAGGGAGAGAGATGAAGGGAGAGAGATGAAGGGAGAGAGATGAAGGGAGAGAGATGAAGGGAGAGAGATGAAGGGAGAGAGATGAAGGGAGAGAGATGAATGGAGAAAGATGAAGGGAGAAGGGTGAAAGGAGAGAGATGAAAGGAGAAGGGTGAAGGGAGAGGGATGAAGGGAGAAGGGTGAAGGAAGAAAGATGAAGGTAGAAGGGTAAAGAAAGAGAGATGAAGGGAGAAGGGTGAAGGAGAGGAATGCAGGGAGAGGGATGAAGTGAGAGGGTGAAGCGAGAGTATGTGATGTAGAGTGTGAAAAAAAGCATTTCTAATTAAATAGGCAAGGTTTATTTTGTCGCCTAATCTCCTAAATATCCTGTCTGTTTCAGAATTAATGAAATAGAGTGTTGGCACAGAAAAAAAGAAGAAAGAAACTTACGAGACATGCTGGGCGGGTAGCTGACCTCGTAGGCGTACAGTTGGCTGCGGTTGATGGAGGTGCCGGTGGTGCTGGTGAAGTACTCAATCAGCTCAGAGCCGAACAGGTCCTCGGAAGCGAATCCGGAGATCAGCAGCTCCATCACTTTTGAGGCGCGTTCCACCTTAATATAGGGGATATAGAATTATTATTATTACTGTAGATTATCTCCTACAGTATCTAACTGGTAGGGGTCAGGTGACGTCCTACAGTATCTGACTATTAGGGGTCACGTGACCTCCTACAGTATCTGACTATTAGGGGTCACGTGACCTCCTACAGTATCTGACTATTAGGGGTCACGTGACCTCCTACAGTATCTGACTATTAGGGGTCACGTGACCTCCTACAGTATCTGACTATTAGGGGTCAGGTGACCTCCTACAGTATCTGGCAATTAGGGGGTCAGGTGACCTCTACAGTATCTGACTATTAGGGGTCTCGTGACCTCTACAGTATCTGACTACTAGGGGTCAGGTGACCTCCTACAGTATCTGACTAATAGTGGTCGAGTGATCTCTTAAGCTCAGCCCAGTGAGTATTTCTGAATAACCAAACGCCTTACTTTTCTAGGATCGTCTGTGCACGAGTGGAACATTGAACCGGCAACGCTCTTGGCGACAGCCTCCACGGACATGGAGTTCACGTCGGTGTGGTAGATCATGCGGAACCAGATGCCGAATAGCAGGGCCAGAAGCTGCTGCACTGCCAGGGGCTGACTGGCAATCACCCTGCGATTGGGGGGGGGGCGGATGGAGTAGCATTAAAAGCAATGTTGACCCTGATAAACCTCTTGGGGTCACGTGATCTCAAATGGACTACTGGGGGGGGTCAGGTGACCTCCTATGGACTACTCGGGGTTAGGTGACCTCCGATGGACTACTGGGGGGTCAGGTGACCTCCTATGGACTACTCGGGGTTAGGTGACCTCCGATGAACTACTGGGGGGTCAGGTGACTTTCGATTGACTACTGGAGGTCAAAGGACCAGAGGTCAGGTGACCTCCAATGGATTTATGGGGGGTTGAGTTAACTTCGACAGACTCCTAGGGGATCAAGTGACCTCCTACTGACTACTAGGGCCCAGTGACCTCTAGGGGCGTGGCAGATGACCTCAGGCAGAAGCCTACATTGAAAGCCAAGCCTACCCAAATCAATATAAAGATGACTCAAAGCTCATAGTCTTGCAAGTCTTCTTGTTTTCGATTGCTAAGCAGGAAGGCTACGGAATAATAACATTGGCTAAACGAGGTCAAAAGATGATGCTGCATCCGGGCAGCTGGGCCGTGACCTTTGCAGGAGAATACAACACAGTCAATTCACCTCATGATAAATATGGCAAAGCCTGGGCCTGCAGAATCTAGTTTGGCATCCCAATAATAGATGACGCAATCGCTTGGAATTGCCACAGCTTTTCCAGGAAACCGATTACGTAATAGCAACAGCGCGCTATATTCTTTCTACAATAAAACCCCCCCCCAAGATACTCTATTGGTTCTATGCTGTCAAACTCCACTGCTTCATCCTCATTGCCGCTTGCTTCGTTAAGTTTCTACCGCGCGGGAGCTTCAAGGGCTGTTGAGAAGAACAATTCCCGAGGAGCAATGCAGTGAGATAAGATACTGCCATCGGATCCTCATAGGAAGCCAGCTCATTAACTGAGAAGACGATAACGCAGGTCTACCGTATGGCAAGAGGCCTGTGAAACCACAATAGCTCTGAGGCCCCACCCTTAACGTTCTCGGGTTTCCGCCAGCTAGGAGGGTGCCGTAGCTCCCAAACCCCAATTTATTGTAGCAAAGAAAAGGCGTAGCCAGGAACACCCTACCTGTGTTCATCAATCAGGCTTTTTAGGCATTTTGCTAGAAAGCAAATGCAAGAAACTCATCCGTTTTCTGCCTTCGAATACTGTTTATTAATATACAACACAAAGTGTACATAGCGGGGCCCAGATAAGAAACACATAATGTATATCAGGGGTAGGACCGAGATAACACAGAATGTACATCAGGGATAGGACCGAGATAACACGGAATGTACATTGGGGAGAGGGCCGAGATAACACGGAATGTATACATTCGGGAGAGGGACGAGATAACACGGAATGTACATTGGGGAGAGGGACGAGATAACACGGAATGTACATTGGGGAGAGGGCCGAGATAACACGGAATGTACATTGGAGAGAGGGCTGAGATAACACGGAATGTACATTATGGAGAGGGCTGAGATAACACGGAATGTACATTGGGGGGGAGGGCTGAGATAACTCGGAATGTACATTGGGGGGGGGGACTGAGATAACTCGGAATGTACATTGGGGGGGAGGGACGAGATAACTCGAAATGAAAGCACAGTAAAGTTGAACAGACTTGGATTAAGACCGCAAGAATATTTTGAATTATAATACTAATGATATTTAATTACACCTGCCCTAATAGGCAGATGTACAACCGACAGCTCTGCCGCAGCCATTGCGCGTAGCATCTGAAGGCTGCGTACGGCTGTTCAGTCCAAGGACTGGGGGGGGGGGTCGCCACACACCCTCAATTACCCCAGCTAATGCTGGCACCCATTTTACAGCTGGGTGAATTGAAGCAATTTCAGTGTTTTGCTCAAAGACACAAATTGTTCCGAGTGGGTCGAGAATCGAACCCCCGACCTTTCAATCGTCATATAAATATTGAATGCAATATGAAAATTTCGGCAGCAAAAGTCTCACAGGCATCTAGAGCCAATTTAATTAAAGTCAGAGAAACTATTGCCGTATATTATTAATGTGGAAACGGGAAATCATATTAATTAACTATGCCACCAAAAAATGCTACCTTAAAAGGTATGCGATACAGAAAGAGAGAGATTTTCTCTCTAACGAACACCCACGTTGTTAGGTAACCAGAAGTGGAGAGAAGCTACATTAGTTAAGCATACGGGTACGGTAGATCTATCAGAGCTGAAGTCTCCGCCAGGTGCAGCTCTGTTATCTGCATATGGACTGCTAAGCGAACTTATTGAATCTTTCACAGAATATTTAAATCTAAAATGTACATTCACGAATCTGTCAGACGAGGCCAGCTTTAGTTTGCGGTTTAAATCAAGCGAAATTATGCTAATAAAGTTTTATAATTCAGTTTATTAAACTAGTGTGAACATAAACCTGCGAATGCTTGGCTAAAACCAGACACGATAAGTAAAACTGGTGACCTCAATGAACTTCACATTTCTCCTTAGATCTTCTTCTAACTTCACTGCCTTGCTGGTCAATGTTATAAACAGTTGTGTTTGGATTTCTGACACAAACCTGCAGCAATTCTTGGCACGCTAAAGCGGCCGAAGCGGTGGGCGGGCGGCGGTGACGGCCCAGGTTAGAAAGTGAAGATTCAGCCAAACTAAAGCAATCTAGTCTAGTCTAGGCTTAAGCACCCCAGCAGTTCACACAGCAAACCACACAATGACGCAAATCTTAGCATCATTGCCTGATGCTGGGGAACGAGCTAAATTGACAGGCACAGCCCCCACATGCTGATTCAAACAGGCTGCAGATGGTGTTGAGATATTTTAGCAAACAAGTTGAAGCGCGTTAAATTGAACTCGAAACTTGAAAATATTAGATTTTTTGTCTAAGTTCCAGGGAATAACTAGATTAGGGGAATGTCTACCTTCGGGAAACTACTAGATTAGGGGAATGTATTACTTTTGGGGAATAACTAGAATAGGGGAATGTCCACCTTCGGGAAACTACTAGATTAGGGGAATGTATTACTTTTGGGGAATAACTAGATTAGGGGAATGTATTACTTTTGGGGAATAACTAGATTAGGGGAATGTCTACATTCGGGGAATTACTAGATTGGGGGACTTAATTACCTTCAGGGAACTACTAGTTTAAAGAATGGTTATACCTTCGGGGAACTACTAGAGTAGGGGAATGTCTACCCTCGGGGAACTACTAAATTAGGGGAATGCCTACATTCGGGGAATTACTAGATTAGGGGAATGTCTACCTTGGAGGAATTACTAAATTAATGGAATGCCTACATTCGGGGAATTACTAGATTGGGAAACTTAATTACATTAAAAAACTACTAGATTAGGGGAATGTCTAGTTTTGGGGAATAACTAGATGGGTAATTACGCTCCTACACTATGAGTATTGTAGCCCTTGGCTTGGTAAGGTTTTATCAATAATTTCTGTCTGCCTCAATCAAACTAATGCCAACGTAACACATTTCAAACTGTGTACTAACCGCAACCAGCTTTGCTTAACTCTCGCTCACCCGTGCATGATCCGGACCCGGTGCTCGTGCGAATCGCCACCAGCGCCGACGTCCAGCGCGCCAAGCAGGGTCGCCTCGCCAGTCTTGCCGAACACTCCGTCGGGAATGGCCAGCAAGAACTTCTTGGCCACGTTGGCCACCGTCCAGAAGTTGTAGTCGGACCAGTCCACTGGCCGGCCCTCCGCCAGGCATTTGATAATTTTGCGCATCTGCACCGGGTTGCCGGGCCGGCGGAACAAGTCGCAGACTGCAACTCCATCGCGGGCGATGTGGATCAGCAGGTCGCGCAGCGGCGGCGGCAGGGGGCCGGAGCCGAACACCTGACCGGCTGGCTGGCCAAATTTTAGTCGACTAGACGAGATTCGCCGATGGCCCTGACGTCTGTCGCTGACGCAGGAGAAGAGCGAACGGATGATGGACATTGCGAGGTTTGGGGCAGACGCAATCTTACTGTTTCTTGTCTTGGATTCGAAGCAATTGCCTGCTCAGCTGCTCTCAGTGAGCAAAAGGCATCAAAGTGCATATAATCGAAAATATAATTAATAGTATTAACAGTAAGTGCATATTAACATAAAATATGTTTCAGTAGTTAAATAAATAGGATATAGAGAATAATAAACTTATGGTAAGTTACTAGATTATACGTTTACAGTATAAGACCCAGTTAACTTGAGGCTTATATATATAATCTGAACAATCTGGCCAATTCTTAACGCAAATTATATATGTACTTGCCAACTTGAAATTGGCTAAAAGAGATAGCATGTATCTGACTAAAGATATATCTGCTATCTCTAGCAAAAAAATTATTCTTTTTTTAAATTAAAAAAGTATCACTTTTTTACACAAATTGTTAGCTTCTAGGTGATTAATGTTAACTTATAGATTTCTATATTAGTCATAAATAATCATCAAGGTAGAATAATCTCTAAGAAGCAAGTTTAAAAATAAAAAATCATAGCTATTCTAAATAGTTTTTTAAGTAATAAGTAATTTATAGCCTTGTAGACAAAATGAACTACCTGTATATGATTCTTTAAAACATAATTCTTATATCTAAAAATTATAAATTAAACTCTTGGCATTTTCTCAGTGGCGCAACCAGGGGGGAGGGGGGGTCGCCCCCCCCCCCCCTTAGGCGGGGAACCGAAAAAAAATCAAAGGGGGGACCAAGTGAATTTTCGCCAAAAACAGAGCCACCCCTCTGCCGCCCCCCCTCCCGGGACTTTACCCTCAGAATCCGCCCCCCCCTTGAAAAATTTCTGGTTGCGCTACTGCATTTTCTGTATAAGAAGCAGTGTATTATATTTAAATAATAATTAGTTGAAAATGAGATCCATTATCTAGATACAAAATGATTAAATTAAAAATGCTACAGTAACTAGTAATTCTAGCATAATATCTTCTGCTTTACTACAGTAAACACCTAAGCCTGAGACAAATAGTTGCATCAATAGCAAAGTAGAATCACTTTGATAGTTTATTAAAAAAAGAAAAGCAAAACAGAAATTTCTCTTGTTTGAAACACGTAAGCTGGTTCACCTTTTCTAAACTAATAACGCTTTTACATAGCACATCCTAATAAAAACAGTTAATAACTATCACCAAAGTCGATGGCTGACCATGCACGATGAAGCATAGTCACAAATCGAATCCCGAAAACAAATATAAACTAGGTTAGGCTAGCAGTATTGGCAAGTGAGTAAAAAATAAACATAAAAGTATCAGGAAGATGACAATTATTTTTAACTGCTTAGTTTTTTTAGTAGATTCGACAATTCGATGGACCGTGGAACCTTACTTAATAAATTCAGCTTCATTTCGGTTAACTTTTCGGAAATTGCATCTTGGAAACAAGGAAATTGTATTAGTCAAAATGTGTTAATCTAAAAAACGAAATTCTTTTTGCTTTTAAACTTAAGTAATTAAAAAAACTTTAAGCAGTCAAATTTTATTTTTTAAACTTTCTTTTCTAGCAAAAATGTTTTGAGCACATATAAGTTTTGTTTAACAGAAGTAAATGTTAAAAACCCGATTTGACAGTCAAAAGTTCATAGTTCGACACTGATGTACGACTAACGACATTAATAAAATGCTAGCTTCCTCACTTTCACTTTTTCGCCTTTCGATTAATTCAAAAAATGAGAAATAAAATGAAAGCATCTTGTCTTGTTTCACTTCCTTCTCTTATTCTCTCTCTCTCTCTCTCTCTCTCTCTCTCTCTCTCTCTCTCTCTCTCTCTCTCTCTCTCTCTCTCTCTCTCTCTCTCTCTCTCTCTCTCTCTCTCTCTCTCTCTCTCTCTCTCTCTCTCTCTCTCTCTCTCTCTCTCATATATTTCATGAGCGCGATTTTCTTTAATTTATATTCTACATCTTCAGCACTACTTTAATGCTGTAACAAAACAAACAAAGTCTAGTTATAAAAAAATATCAGTTTAAAGCTGTGCGCTTTTCAAGTCTTTAATGCATAAAAGTAATTCTGAAATCAAATTATAATGTGCGCCGGTACATGAATGTAAAAAAATCGTAGCACACGACAGGACTGGTTCACTCAAAATTTGTTTACTTAGTTCAACGGAATTCGCTGCTTAGCCGGTGTTTCGTTTTTGCTTAAATTGATTGACAATAGATGCGGATTACAATTTGCATGATCATCCCGACTATAAACGTTGGCTAATACGCAAACACTGAACATGAAAAAATGTCTAGATCAAGCACGTCTTCTACATAGATGGTATAGTCAAAAATCTTCCTAATACTATAAAGTTTTTAATCGCTAGGTTTATTTTTAAACCAAGGACTACTCAAGTAACATATATCTACTTAAGTTGTCCTAATTGTTTTAAAGGCCCTTTCAAATCTGCCATTAAAATGTACATGTAAATTAGCACTGCAATATGCTTCCTGTGTTGCGTTGCGGTGTTAAATTTCCTGCCAAACTCACTTGAAGATCTGCGTGGGGGGGGGGGTCGTACAGCTCCATGCCAGTGAATCGAACCCTGACTCGATCAATTTATTCTATATATGGGCCAGACGCAAAAGCTGGGCCAGCTTTGTTGCTAAGTCGATCGTCTCCAAGAACGAATACGATAATTATAGCTGAATCAAAGGTTTTTGCAGCCAACAGTTTCATTTCGAATTGACATTTGCTTCAAATTCTTTTGTTATTTTTTACCAGTCAAGTAACGAACCCTTGCAGCATGACTAATATTCCGGATTTGAGAATGTTTCTACTGCTGAGCTGCTTGATGCTGACAGGTACGATAAACCTCTTGGAATCAAGCTTACTTATGTACAAAAACACCGTTAAAAGTTCATTGATTGCCGTAATTTCCATCTCCAATAAACCGAAACCAGGCGCAGAGGCAGCCAAGCCGTCGGTTCTCATCAGCGGCGCATTTTACCACAGAAACTCCGGCACGAACCCGACCACCATTGAAATGTCGCAGAGCACTTCGAGTTGGCAGTTCGCCTGTCGTTGGATCCGAAGTAGCTCGAACGAGAATCCTGTCTTGGCAGTTGAAGCACCTGTGAGAATAATATTTATCTGTAATATTGTGCGGCTTCTTTTAGTAACTGTGACTAACTGCCCCCACTGAGCCTTGAAATCACAAAAATTCTCTCCATGAGCCACAGCATTTCAACAATTCATACCCCATGATCCTTGATATCTCAGCAATTCCCACATTAGCATTGTGCAACAGAATTTTAGCAATTCCCCAATATGTGTCTTTTATAGCTGCACCCAAACCCTAACCTGACCTCGGGACTTTGCTACTCTGGGAGGCGTCTTTGTTGTTGTTGCTATTATTGTCGTCGTCGTCGTCGTCGTCGTCGTCGTTGTTGTTGTTGTTGTTGTTGTTGTTTTTGTTGTTGTTGTGTGTGGAATGCGGCTCCATCAGATGGGGACCCAATCGAGGGCACCCAGGAGCCGCGCCACCGCGTGACCATCGGCCAGGTCGCTGAGGTTTTGCACTCCGTGCATGCGGCGAGTCGAGTCCAGGGCAGGACAGATCAGGATATGGAACTGGGTCACCTCGTCCCCGCACAGCCTACAGGCGGCCTCGTCGGTCGTCCCGATGCGCTTCTTATAATAAGCCGAAGCCGGACAGTGGCCTGCACGGACTTGCGAGACGAGGACCTTCTGATTTCTGGGGCCGTCGTGGCAGGTAAGGCTCCCCGAGTAGACATCTTTCAGGTGTCCCTCCAGGACGGGCTGGTACCGGACGGACCTGCGCAGCAGACTCTTGGACGCGGCTAGCGCTAGCGGAACGTGCTGTTGTGGCAGGCCCGTGGCCCGTTTTGCCTCCCAATCGGCCAGCTCATTGCCGTCGACGCCCACGTGCCCCGGGATCCACTGTATGGTGATAGCTGTGACCCGAGTAGCACTGCGAATGAGGCCCTTGAGCTCCTCGAGCAGGATGTCGGTGGTGGTACAGTCGGACAGTCGGCTTGGATGGCACGAATAGCGGCCTGGCTGTCGGTTAGGATGGCAGCATTTGGCAGACCCTCCGTAAGGATGTCACCCAGGGCCATAGAGAGGGCACGGAGCTCAGCTTCGAAGGAACTGCACCATCTGCCGGCCGCTGCACTCCCCGAACGGATGATCTGGTCCTGACTGCTGCAATACAGGATCCAGGCCGCACCGCCAAGCTGGGTGCCGCTAGTGGCCGATCCGTCAGTTTAGTAGCAAGTGTCAGGGAGGCGCGCTCTGCGAGTCTCCTGAAAAAGGTCGCGCCTGACCTGGATGTCGTCGGACTTGCTGCAGGGGCTGACGAGTTCTGGAAAGAGGCGAAGTCGTTCCATACCGTTAAACGCTTCCCAGGGGGGCGCTCGAATCCATGAGTTCGGAAGCCTCTTGAACGGAAGGAGATTGGCCAAAATTCTGTTCGCTTGCTCCCGGAGTCCACGGTTGGCCTTGAGGTGGACGTCGGCCTCGCGCTCGCAAATCTGGCGCCAAGGGTCGTTGGTCGGTCTTCTTTTAGCTTTTTCAACGGCGATGAGGGCTCTCCGCTTGGCCTCGACACCAATGGGGTCGCAATTTGCTTCCTTGTAGACGGCCTCGCAGGGAGTTGACTTCGGCAATCCAGTAATAAGTCTCAATGCCTACCGCTGGGCCCGGTCTAACTCCTCTAACCTGGTTTTGGGCAGCCATGGCATCCAAGCCGCAGCCGCATGCCAGGCGACGGACTCGACAACCGCCTTGTAGACAGTGCGGAGGGTGTCGCAGTCCCAGCCTCACTCTCTGTGAGCCAGGGCACGGAGGATTCTGCAACGGCGGTGCATTTTCGAAACAACTTCGTCCGTCTGGCGCTTAAAGATCAGGCCGTCGTCTATCCAGACGCCGAGGTAGCGGACTCCACGCTTGGTAGGGAGACGAATGCCAGAGATTGACAGGTTCAGAGGGCGATTTCGCTCGCTCCGATCGCGCGTATAGAGACAGCACTCAGATTTGGCGGGGTTAAGATCGATTCTCAAGTCGGCCGCCCAGTCTTCGATGCGGTTGAGCGCAGACTGAATACGAGATTCCAGCTCGTTAGTGTTCCGACCAGTAGTCCAAATGCCGAGGTCATCAGCGAATCCTCCGTAGCAAACCTGGGGGACCAGTTTGTCCCGCCAGGCGTTAATGTACAGGAGGAAGAGGATGGGAGAGCTGACGGCCCTCTGGGGCACCCCTTCGCGTAGGGGCGCCACTTGCCGACTGCCTCGCCGACACGCACGGCGATTTGACGCCCCTCCAGAAAGCTGGCAAACCAGCGAATAATACGGCCGGGCAGGCCTTCATCCATGAGACGAGCCAGGAGCTTGGCTCGCCACTCTCGAACGCTCTAGAGCAATCGAGCGTGACTGCCAGAGTCTTGAGGTGGGGCCTTCCCATCCGCCCTGGATTTCTTGCACGAGGCGGGCAATCTGTTCCTCGCAGCTCCAGCCGCGTTGAAAGCCCGCTTGGCAGGGCTGCAGAGTGCCGTTGGTCTCGAGCCAGTGCATCAGCCGGTCCAGCACCATCCGCTCCATGAGTTTAACGCAGATGGACGTAAGGCTGACGGGCCGGAAACTGGAGCACCCGTTTACCCGTCGACCTTTACGGACGGCCTGGAGCCACGGTTCCAGCTCCTACCCGGCGCCGCGTCTACGTCGCGGAGGGAAGGCACCCAATTCAACGGGTGTCGAAGAGCTCCGGAAACTCGGACACCTTGTGTCCCATCGGCTTGTTGTTGTTGTTGCTGTTGTTATTGCTGTTGTTGTTGTTGTTTTTGTTGTTGCTGTTGTTGTTGTTGTTGTTGTTATTGTTGTTGTTGTCGTTGTTGCTGTTGTTGTTGCTGTTGTTGTTGTTGTTGTTGTTGTTGTTGTTGTTGTTGTTGTTGTTGTTTTTGTTGTTGAATGCGGTGAGCCTCTCCTAAAGGGGACACCAACCGATGGCCCCTAGGTGAAGCGCCACTACGTCTGCACGAGCGAGTTGACACATTTCGGTAATGCCGTGAGTACGGCGTTGGACGTCCAGGGCCGGGCAGTTGAGGGGGTGGTACTGATCAACCTCTTCCGCGCAGAGATGGCAGTTGCCCCCGACCTTAATGCTGATGCGGTTGCGGTAGTAGGTCGATGCAGGACAGTGCCCGGCGCGGACCTGCGAGACCAGGACCTGTTGTCTGCACGGGCCCTCATGCATCGTAATCTTTTGGCCATAGACATGTTGGGCGAGTAGTTAACAGCCCGTCGGATGCGGGCCCTCGCCGAATCCAGGGTGATGCCGACATGTTCCTGAGGCAGCGTGGCCGCTAGTTTGGCCTCGGCATCCACAAGTTCGTTTCCGGGGATTCCGGCGTGCCCGGGCACCCACTGCAGGATGATCTTCGAACGACGGGCGGCGGTGATAAGGCGTTCCTTAACGCTCTCCACGAGCGGGTTGGTTGATGGTCGATCGGATTTTAGAACCGCGATGGCGCTCTGGCTGTCGGTGAGAATGGCAGCCTCTTTCGGGGGGTTGGCAATTATGTCGCTTAGCGCCTGGAAGATGGCGATAAGTTCAGCCTCAAAGGAGCTGCACCAGCGGCCCGCGGCCAACCGCGGCTCTGGCTGATGGAGCCGTCCTGGCTCAAGAGAATCCAGGCCGCACCTCCGTTTTCAACGCCACCCGAGACGTATCCGTCGGTGAAGTAAGTGGCGGCGTTCGGGCAGCGCGCGGTCGTGGTGGCTTGGACCGCCTGGACGGCGTCGGTTTCAAGTGGCTCGAACAGCAGCTTAGTGAACATGCGCACTCTGGCGTCGGCCAACGAGTTCCAGGGTGGGAGCCGGATGTGGCTGTTGGCAAGGCGCTGATTGTTGTTGTTTTTGTTGCTGTTGCTGTTGTTGTTGTTGTTGTTGTTGTTGTTGCTGTTGTTGTTGCTGTTGTTGTTGTTGTTGTTGTTGTTGCTATTGTTGTTGTTGTTGTTAGTCAGGCCATGCATGACTCTCACTCCTACGAGCTTGATCTTAGAGAGTGCTTCGACGCATGACTCTGTCGGCTAATGAAGTGCATGAATATAATAAGCCAGCCCCAAACTCTCGCATTCCGCATCACACAGACTCAGAGGAGCTCCAACAACTGCCAGTTCAGCTCGGCCAGCGGGCCAGCCGGCTGCACACCCTCCAGTATGAAATTCGCCACTGATGACGGACAGTACCAGAGCTCGAACCTGACCTGCAGGGAGTCCGGCAACTCTCTCACCTGCTCCGCTGGCATTGTGGGCGGCTTCAATTCGCTTCACATCGGGCCGTGGTTCTGCAAGAGTCTGATGGATGAACAAGAGGATGGCATATTTCTGCAGTATTACAGTAAGTAAGAATTTGGGACTATAGGTGAAGGTGAGGGAAGTAAGCATCTCGTAACAGTTGAGTGAAAGCGAAGTCAGTAGATGCAACAATTCGCAGTGTTCAGTGCAGGATCTTTGCTCCGCCTGAGAGAACTTAAATGCAAAAGCCAAGGACGACTTGAGTAGAAGGATGGAAAAACTCGTTTCTAAGAAAAATTTAGAAGGCAGGTTTTTCCGAAAAATTTTTTACGTAGAATAAAAAATTCACATAGAACCCTACTTCTTTGAACTAAAAGCCTTATGAATATCGATAGAGCAATAAGAAAGGCACAAAATATCAAAAGATGAACACTGGATCTGCCTCCTATCAAAAGCAATAGCAATTTTTGTGCTGAAAAAATGAAAACTTCCTATCTCCGTAGTGTATTTTTTTCGGAAAAACCTGCCTTCTAGGTTTTTCTAAGAAACGAGGTTTCCCGTCCTTCTACTCAAGTCGTCCTTGGCAAAAGCAAGCTAGGAAAAATGTCCCGACTCTCATCACTCCTAATATGCATTTTCGGGCAGTCCAGTACTGCTTCTTTGAACTCCAGTGTGATTTATAAAACTGAAGAAGGAATTGATTCTTAAGAATATGTGCTTTTTTAATGCATTTGCACGAATATTTTTTGCTCCTTGCTTATTGAGCGCCCCGGAGGGGGTCACTAGATTCCTAGTATTTAGAGCTGAAATACTCTACTTATTAGTAGTAATTTGGTAAAACTTTGGTAAAACAAATAAAACCAATCTGCAGAGATTCTGCCTCAGAGCAGCCTGGCGCTGGTCAGCTGGGATCCCCTGCTGGCAGACGGCAGCAACTCCAGCGCCAACAGATTCGAGTGCTTCACCAAGGAGGCCGTCATCCCGCCTGCTCGGCTGGCTTTCTACCTGGACGAAGTCGAACTCGCGACCAGCTCGAATCTGGTCGATTGGCTGTCAGAGACCTCGTTCTCGCCTCAACCGACAATGTACTCGCTGAATAAGACCGATGCGACTGTTGAGCCGCCTGTCAGAGGCTTGAGCTGTGAGGACTTTCGCTTCTCCCACACAAGATCAATTAGTTTCAGACCCGTTCTAGCATCACCATGACGCAATAAATTTGACATAAACAGTTGCACTATTAGGACACGATAGCGAAATTTACGAAGATAGCGAAGATTGTAGACTATATTTTGAATTATTCAGAAAGAGACTTGGCTCAAACTTGGCTACAACCTGACTCAAACCTGTCTCAAACCTGACTCAAACCTGACTCAAACGTGTCTCAAACTTGGCTCAAACCTGGCTCAAACTTGGCTCAAACTTGGCTACAACCTGACTCAAACCTGTCTCAAACCTGACTCAAACCTGACTCAAACGTGTCTCAAACTTGGCTCAAACCTGGCTCAAACTTGGCTCAAACTTGGCTACAACCTGACTCAAACCTGTCTCAAACCTGACTCAAACCTGACTCAAACGTGTCTCAAACTTGGCTCAAACCTGGCTCAAACTTGGCTCAAACTTGGCTACAACCTGACTCAAACCTGTCTCAAACCTGACTCAAACCTGACTCAAACGTGTCTCAAACTTGGCTCAAACCTGGCTCAAACTTGGCTCAAACTTGGCTCAAACCTGGCTCAAACTTGGCTCAAACGTGTCTCAAACTTGGCTCAAACTTGGCTCAAACTTGGCTCAAACCTGGCAAAAAAAATGGCTCAAACGTGTCTCAAACTTGGCTCAAACTTAGCTCAAATTTGGCTCAAACCTGGCTCAAACTTGGCTCAAACTTGGCTCAAACTTAGCTCAAATTTGGCTCAAACCTGGCAAAAAAAATGGCTCAAACGTGTCTCAAACTTGGCTCAAACTTAGCTCAAATTTGGCTCAAACCTGTCTCAAACTTGGCTCAAACCTGGCTCAAACTTGGCTCAAACTTGGCTACAACCTGACTCAAACCTGTCTCAAACCTGACTCAAACCTGACTCAAACGTGTCTCAAACTTGGCTCAAACCTGGCTCAAACTTGGCTCAAACTTGGCTACAACCTGACTCAAACCTGTCTCAAACCTGACTCAAACCTGACTCAAACGTGTCTCAAACTTGGCTCAAACCTGGCTCAAACTTGGCTCAAACTTGGCTACAACCTGACTCAAACCTGTCTCAAACCTGACTCAAACCTGACTCAAACGTGTCTCAAACTTGGCTCAAACCTGGCTCAAACTTGGCTCAAACTTGGCTCAAACCTGGCTCAAACTTGGCTCAAACGTGTCTCAAACTTGGCTCAAACTTGGCTCAAACTTGGCTCAAACCTGGCAAAAAAAATGGCTCAAACGTGTCTCAAACTTGGCTCAAACTTAGCTCAAATTTGGCTCAAACCTGGCTCAAACTTGGCTCAAACTTGGCTCAAACTTAGCTCAAATTTGGCTCAAACCTGGCAAAAAAAATGGCTCAAACGTGTCTCAAACTTGGCTCAAACTTAGCTCAAATTTGGCTCAAACCTGTCTCAAACTTGGCTCAAACCTGGCTCAAACTTGGCTCAAACTTGGCTACAACCTGACTCAAACCTGTCTCAAACCTGACTCAAACCTGACTCAAACGTGTCTCAAACTTGGCTCAAACCTGGCTCAAACTTGGCTCAAACTTGGCTACAACCTGACTCAAACCTGTCTCAAACCTGACTCAAACCTGACTCAAACGTGTCTCAAACTTGGCTCAAACCTGGCTCAAACTTGGCTCAAACTTGGCTCAAACCTGGCTCAAACTTGGCTCAAACGTGTCTCAAACTTGGCTCAAACTTGGCTCAAACTTGGCTCAAACCTGGCAAAAAAAATGGCTCAAACGTGTCTCAAACTTGGCTCAAACTTAGCTCAAATTTGGCTCAAACCTGGCTCAAACTTGGCTCAAACTTGGCTCAAACTTAGCTCAAATTTGGCTCAAACCTGGCAAAAAAAATGGCTCAAACGTGTCTCAAACTTGGCTCAAACTTAGCTCAAATTTGGCTCAAACCTGTCTCAAACTTGGCTCAAACCTGGCTCAAACTTGGCTCAAACTTGGCTACAACCTGACTCAAACCTGTCTCAAACCTGACTCAAACCTGACTCAAACGTGTCTCAAACTTGGCTCAAACCTGGCTCAAACTTGGCTCAAACTTGGCTACAACCTGACTCAAACCTGTCTCAAACCTGACTCAAACCTGACTCAAACGTGTCTCAAACTTGGCTCAAACCTGGCTCAAACTTGGCTCAAACTTGGCTACAACCTGACTCAAACCTGTCTCAAACCTGACTCAAACCTGACTCAAACGTGTCTCAAACTTGGCTCAAACCTGGCTCAAACTTGGCTCAAACTTGGCTCAAACCTGGCTCAAACTTGGCTCAAACGTGTCTCAAACTTGGCTCAAACTTGGCTCAAACTTGGCTCAAACCTGGCAAAAAAAATGGCTCAAACGTGTCTCAAACTTGGCTCAAACTTAGCTCAAATTTGGCTCAAACCTGGCTCAAACTTGGCTCAAACTTGGCTCAAACTTAGCTCAAATTTGGCTCAAACCTGGCAAAAAAATGGCTCAAACGTGTCTCAAACTTGGCTCAAACTTAGCTCAAATTTGGCTCAAACCTGTCTCAAACTTGGCTCAAACCTGGCTCAAACTTGGCTCAAACTTGGCTACAACCTGACTCAAACCTGTCTCAAACCTGACTCAAACCTGACTCAAACGTGTCTCAAACTTGGCTCAAACCTGGCTCAAACTTGGCTCAAACTTGGCTACAACCTGACTCAAACCTGTCTCAAACCTGACTCAAACCTGACTCAAACGTGTCTCAAACTTGGCTCAAACCTGGCTCAAACTTGGCTCAAACTTGGCTCAAACCTGGCTCAAACTTGGCTCAAACGTGTCTCAAACTTGGCTCAAACTTGGCTCAAACTTGGCTCAAACCTGGCAAAAAAAATGGCTCAAACGTGTCTCAAACTTGGCTCAAACTTAGCTCAAATTTGGCTCAAACCTGGCTCAAACTTGGCTCAAACTTGGCTCAAACTTAGCTCAAATTTGGCTCAAACCTGGCAAAAAAATGGCTCAAACGTGTCTCAAACTTGGCTCAAACTTAGCTCAAATTTGGCTCAAACCTGTCTCAAACTTGGCTCAAACCTGGCTCAAACTTGGCTCAAACTTGGCTACAACCTGACTCAAACCTGTCTCAAACCTGACTCAAACCTGACTCAAACGTGTCTCAAACTTGGCTCAAACCTGGCTCAAACTTGGCTCAAACTTGGCTACAACCTGACTCAAACCTGTCTCAAACCTGACTCAAACCTGACTCAAACGTGTCTCAAACTTGGCTCAAACCTGGCTCAAACTTGGCTCAAACTTGGCTCAAACCTGGCTCAAACTTGGCTCAAACGTGTCTCAAACTTGGCTCAAACTTGGCTCAAACTTGGCTCAAACCTGGCAAAAAAAATGGCTCAAACGTGTCTCACACTTGGCTCAAACTTAGCTCAAATTTGGCTCAAACCTGGCTCAAACGTGGCTCAAACTTGGCTCAAACTTAGCTCAAATTTGGCTCAAACCTGGCAAAAAAAATGGCTCAAACGTGTCTCAAACTTGGCTCAAACTTAGCTCAAATTTGGCTCAAACCTGGCTCAAACTTGGCTCAAACGTGTCTCAAACTTGGCTCAAACTTGGCTCAAACCTAGCTCAAACCTGACTCAAACCTGTCTCAAACTTGGCTCAAACCTGTCTCAAACCTGACTCAAACCTGACTCAAACCTGACTCAAACCTGTCTCAAACTTGGCTCAAACCTGTCTCAAACCTGACTCAAACTTGGCTCAAACTTGGCTCAAACCTGGCTCAAACTTGGCTCAAACTTGGCTCAAACCTGGCTCAAACTTGGCTCAAACGTGTCTCAAACCTGTCTCAAACTTGGCTCAAACCTGACTCAAACCTGTCCTAAACCTGACTCAAACCTGTCTCAAACCTGACTCAAACCTGTCTCAAACCTGTCTCAAACTTGCCTCAAACTTGTCTCAAACCTGGCTTAAACTTGTATCAAACTTGTCTCAAACTGTCCTAAATCTGACTCAAACCTGACTCAAACGTGTCCTAAACCTGACTCAAACCTGTCTCAAACTTGGCTCAAACTTGGCTCAAATTTGGCTCAAACCTGGCTCAAACCTGACTCAAACTTGGCTCAAACCTGACTCAAACCTGACTCAAACCTGACTCAAACCTGTCTCAAACTTGGCTCAAACCTGTCTCAAACCTGACTCAAACCTGACTCAAACGTGTCTCAAACTTGGCTCAAACCTGGCTCAAACTTGGCTCAAACTTGGCTCAAACCTGGCTCAAACTTGGCTCAAACGTGTCTCAAACTTGGCTCAAACTTGGCTCAAACCTAGCTCAAACCTGACTCAAACCTGTCTCAAACCTGACTCAAACCTGACTCAAACCTGTCTCAAACTTGGCTCAAACCTGTCCTAAACCTAGCTCAAACCTGACTCAAACCTGTCTCAAACTTGGCTCAAACCTGTCTCAAACCTGACTCAAACCTGACTCAAACCTGACTCAAACCTGTCTCAAACTTGGCTCAAACCTGTCTCAAACCTGACTCAAACCTGTCCTAAACCTGACTCAAACCTGTCTCAAACCTGACTCAAACCTGTCTCAAACCTGTCTCAAACTTGCCTCAAACTTGTCTCAAACCTGGCTTAAACTTGTCTCAAACTTGTCTCAAACCTGTCCTAAATCTGACTCAAACCTGACTCAAACCTGTCTCAAACCTGACTCAAACCTGACTCAAACCTGTCTCAAACTTGGCTCAAACCTGTCCTAAACCTAGCTCAAACCTGACTCAAACCTGTCTCAAACTTGGCTCAAACCTGTCTCAAACCTGACTCAAACCTGACTCAAACCTGGCTCAAACTTGGCTCAAACGTGTCTCAAACTTGGCTCAAACTTGGCTCAAACCTAGCTCAAACCTGACTCAAACCTGTCTCAAACCTGACTCAAACCTGTCTCAAACCTGACTCAAACCTGACTCAAACCTGTCTCAAACTTGGCTCAAACCTGTCCTAAACCTAGCTCAAACCTGACTCAAACCTGTCTCAAACTTGGCTCAAACCTGTCTCAAACCTGACTCAAACCTGACTCAAACCTGACTCAAACCTGTCTCAAACTTGGCTCAAACCTGTCTCAAACCTGACTCAAACCTGTCCTAAACCTGACTCAAACCTGTCTTAAACCCGACTCAAACCTGTCTCAAACCTTTCTCAAACGTGTCTCAAACTTGGCTTAAACTTGGCTCAAACTTGGCTCAAATCTGGCAAAAAAATGGCTCAAACGTGTCTCAAACTTGGCTCAAACCTGGCTCAAACTTGGCTCAAACCTGGCTCAAATCTTGACTCAAACCTGTCTCAAACTTGACTCAAACCTGACTCAAACCTGACTCAAACCTGACTCAAACCTGTCTCAAACTTGGCTCAAACCTGTCTCAAACCTGACTCAAACCTGACTCAAACCTGTCTCAAACGTGTCTCAAACTTGGCTCAAACCTGACTCAAACGTGTCTCAAACTTGGCTCAAACCTGGCTCAAACTTGGCTCAAACGTGTCTCAAACTTGGCTCAAACTTGGCTCAAACCTAGCTCAAACCTGACTCAAACCTGTCTCAAACTTGGCTCAAACCTGTCTCAAACCTGACTCAAACCTGACTCAAACCTGACTCAAACCTGTCTCAAACTTGGCTCAAACCTGTCTCAAACCTGACTCAAACTTGGCTCAAACTTGGCTCAAACCTGGCAAAAAAATTGGCTCAAACGTGTCTCAAACTTGGCTCCAACTTGGCTCAAACGTGGCTCAAATCTGGCAAAAAAATGGCTCAAACGTGTCTCAAACTTGGCTCAAACCTGGCTCAAACTTGGCTCAAACCTGGCTCAAACCTTGACTCAAACCTGTCTCAAACTTGACTCAAACCTGACTCAAACCTGACTCAAACCTGACTCAAACCTGTCTCAAACTTGGCTCAAACCTGTCTCAAACCTGACTCAAACCTGACTCAAACCTGTCTCAAACTTGGCTCAAACCTGTCTCAAACCTGACTCAAACCTGTCCTAAACCTGACTCAAACCTGTCTTAAACCTGACTCAAACCTGTCTCAAACCTGTCTCAAACTTGGCTCAAACTTGGCTCAAATTTGGCTCAAACCTGGCAAAAAAATTGGCTCAAACGTGTCTCAAACTTGGCTCAAACTTGGCTCAAACCTGGCTCAAACCTGACTCAAACCTGTCTCAAACTTGGCTCAAACCTGTCTCAAACCTGACTCAAACCTGACTCAAACCTGTCTCAAACCTGACTCAAACCTGACTCAAATGTGTCTCAAACTTGGCTCAAACCTGGCTCAAACTTGGCTCAAACTTGGCTCAAACCTGGCTCAAACTTGGCTCAAACGTGTCTCAAACTTGGCTCAAACTTGGCTCAAACCTAGCTCAAACCTGTCTCAAACCTGTCTCAAACTTGGCTCAAACCTGTCTCAAACCTGACTCAAACCTGACTCAAACCTGACTCAAACCTGTCTCAAACTTGGCTCAAACCTGTCTCAAACCTGACTCAAACTTGGCTCAAACTTGGCTCAAACCTGTCTCAAACTTGGCTCAAACTTGGCTCAAACCTGGCTCAAACTTGGCTCAAACGTGTCTCAAACCTGTCTCAAACTTGGCTCAAACCTGTCTCAAACCTGACTCAAACCTGACTCAAACCTGTCCTAAACCTGACTCAAACCTGTCTCAAACCTGACTCAAACCTGTCTCAAACCTGTCTCAAACTTGCCTCAAACTTGTCTCAAACCTGGCTTAAACTTGTCTCAAACTTGTCTCAAACCTGTCCTAAATCTGACTCAAACCTGACTCAAACGTGTCCTAAACCTGACTCAAACCTGGCTCAAACCTGACTCAAACCTGTCTCAAACTTGGCTCAAACTTGGCTCAAATTTGGCTCAAACCTGGCAAAAAAATTGGCTCAAACGTGTCTCAAACTTGGCTCAAACTTGGCTCAAACCTGGCTCAAACCTGACTCAAACCTGTCTCAAACTTGGCTCAAACCTGTCTCAAACCTGACTCAAACCTGACTCAAACCTGTCTCAAACCTGGCTCAAACTTGGCTCAAACGTGTCTCAAACTTGGCTCAAACTTGGCTCAAACCTAGCTCAAACCTGACTCAAACCTGTCTCAAACTTGGCTCAAACCTGTCTCAAACCTGACTCAAACCTGACTCAAACCTGACTCAAACCTGTCTCAAACTTGGCTCAAACCTGTCTCAAACCTGACTCAAACCTGACTCAAACCTGTCTCAAACTTGGCTCAAACCTGTCCTAAACCTAGCTCAAACCTGACTCAAACCTGTCTCAAACTTGGCTCAAACCTGTCTCAAACCTGACTCAAACCTGACTCAAACCTGTCCTAAACCTGACTCAAACCTGTCTCAAACTTGGCTCAAACCTGTCTCAAACCTGACTCAAACCTGTCCTAAACCTGACTCAAACCTGTCTCAAACCTGACTCAAACCTGTCTCAAACCTGTCTCAAACTTGCCTCAAACTTGTCTCAAACCTGGCTTAAACTTGTCTCAAACTTGTCTCAAACCTGTCCTAAATCTGACTCAAACCTGACTCAAACGTGTCCTAAACCTGACTCAAACCTGTCTCAAACTTGGCTCAAACCTGTCTCAAACCTGACTCAAACCTGTCCTAAACCTGACTCAAACCTGTCTTAAACCTGACTCAAACCTGTCTCAAACCTGTCTCAAACTTGGCTCAAACTTGGCTCAAATTTGGCTCAAACCTGGCAAAAAAATTGGCTCAAACGTGTCTCAAACTTGGCTCAAACTTGGCTCAAACCTGGCTCAAACCTGACTCAAACCTGTCTCAAACTTGGCTCAAACCTGTCTCAAACCTGACTCAAACCTGACTCAAACCTGTCTCAAACCTGACTCAAACCTGACTCAAATGTGTCTCAAACTTGGCTCAAACCTGGCTCAAACTTGGCTCAAACTTGGCTCAAACCTGGCTCAAACTTGGCTCAAACGTGTCTCAAACTTGGCTCAAACTTGGCTCAAACCTAGCTCAAACCTGTCTCAAACCTGTCTCAAACTTGGCTCAAACCTGTCTCAAACCTGACTCAAACCTGACTCAAACCTGACTCAAACCTGTCTCAAACTTGGCTCAAACCTGTCTCAAACCTGACTCAAACTTGGCTCAAACTTGGCTCAAACCTGTCTCAAACTTGGCTCAAACTTGGCTCAAACCTGGCTCAAACTTGGCTCAAACGTGTCTCAAACCTGTCTCAAACTTGGCTCAAACCTGTCTCAAACCTGACTCAAACCTGACTCAAACCTGTCCTAAACCTGACTCAAACCTGTCTCAAACCTGACTCAAACCTGTCTCAAACCTGTCTCAAACTTGCCTCAAACTTGTCTCAAACCTGGCTTAAACTTGTCTCAAACTTGTCTCAAACCTGTCCTAAATCTGACTCAAACCTGACTCAAACGTGTCCTAAACCTGACTCAAACCTGGCTCAAACCTGACTCAAACCTGTCTCAAACTTGGCTCAAACTTGGCTCAAATTTGGCTCAAACCTGGCAAAAAAATTGGCTCAAACGTGTCTCAAACTTGGCTCAAACTTGGCTCAAACCTGGCTCAAACCTGACTCAAACCTGTCTCAAACTTGGCTCAAACCTGTCTCAAACCTGACTCAAACCTGACTCAAACCTGTCTCAAACCTGGCTCAAACTTGGCTCAAACGTGTCTCAAACTTGGCTCAAACTTGGCTCAAACCTAGCTCAAACCTGACTCAAACCTGTCTCAAACTTGGCTCAAACCTGTCTCAAACCTGACTCAAACCTGACTCAAACCTGACTCAAACCTGTCTCAAACTTGGCTCAAACCTGTCCTAAACCTAGCTCAAACCTGACTCAAACCTGTCTCAAACTTGGCTCAAACCTGTCTCAAACCTGACTCAAACCTGACTCAAACCTGTCCTAAACCTGACTCAAACCTGTCTCAAACTTGGCTCAAACCTGTCTCAAACCTGACTCAAACCTGTCCTAAACCTGACTCAAACCTGTCTCAAACCTGACTCAAACCTGTCTCAAACCTGTCTCAAACTTGCCTCAAACTTGTCTCAAACCTGGCTTAAACTTGTCTCAAACTTGTCTCAAACCTGTCCTAAATCTGACTCAAACCTGACTCAAACGTGTCCTAAACCTGACTCAAACCTGGCTCAAACCTGACTCAAACCTGTCTCAAACTTGGCTCAAACTTGGCTCAAATTTGGCTCAAACCTGGCAAAAAAATTGGCTCAAACGTGTCTCAAACTTGGCTCAAACTTGGCTCAAACCTGGCTCAAACCTGACTCAAACCTGACTCAAACCTGACTCAAACGTGTCTCAAACTTGGCTCAAACCTGGCTCAAACGTGTCTCAAACTTGGCTCAAACCTGGCTCAAACTTGGCTCAAACGTGTCTCAAACTTGGCTCAAATTTGGCTCAAACCTAGCTCAAACCTGACTCAAACCTGTCTCAAACTTGGCTCAAACCTGTCTCAAACCTGACTCAAACCTGACTCAAACCTGACTCAAACCTGTCTCAAACTTGGCTCAAACCTGTCTCAAACCTGACTCAAACTTGGCTCAAACTTGGCTCAAACCTGGCTCAAACTTGGCTCAAACTTGGCTCAAACCTGGCTCAAACTTGGCTCAAACGTGTCTCAAACCTGTCTCAAACTTGGCTCAAACCTGTCTCAAACCTGACTCAAACCTGACTCAAACCTGTCCTAAACCTGACTCAAACCTGTCTCAAACCTGACTCAAACCTGTCTCAAACCTGTCTCAAACTTGCCTCAAACTTGTCTCAAACCTGGCTTAAACTTGTATCAAACTTGTCTCAAACTGTCCTAAATCTGACTCAAACCTGACTCAAACGTGTCCTAAACCTGACTCAAACCTGGCTCAAACCTGACTCAAACCTGTCTCAAACTTGGCTCAAACTTGGCTCAAATTTGGCTCAAACCTGGCAAAAAAATTGGCTCAAACGTGTCTCAAACTTGGCTCAAACTTGGCTCAAACCTGGCTCAAACCTGACTCAAACCTGTCTCAAACTTGGCTCAAACCTGTCTCAAACCTGACTCAAACCTGACTCAAACCTGTCTCAAACCTGACTCAAACCTGACTCAAATGTGTCTCAAACTTGGCTCAAACCTGGCTCAAACTTGGCTCAAACTTGGCTCAAACCTGGCTCAAACTTGGCTCAAACGTGTCTCAAACTTGGCTCAAACTTGGCTCAAACCTAGCTCAAACCTGTCTCAAACCTGTCTCAAACTTGGCTCAAACCTGTCTCAAACCTGACTCAAACCTGACTCAAACCTGACTCAAACCTGTCTCAAACTTGGCTCAAACCTGTCTCAAACCTGACTCAAACTTGGCTCAAACTTGGCTCAAACCTGTCTCAAACTTGGCTCAAACTTGGCTCAAACCTGGCTCAAACTTGGCTCAAACGTGTCTCAAACCTGTCTCAAACTTGGCTCAAACCTGTCTCAAACCTGACTCAAACCTGACTCAAACCTGTCCTAAACCTGACTCAAACCTGTCTCAAACCTGACTCAAACCTGTCTCAAACCTGTCTCAAACTTGCCTCAAACTTGTCTCAAACCTGGCTTAAACTTGTCTCAAACTTGTCTCAAACCTGTCCTAAATCTGACTCAAACCTGACTCAAACGTGTCCTAAACCTGACTCAAACCTGGCTCAAACCTGACTCAAACCTGTCTCAAACTTGGCTCAAACTTGGCTCAAATTTGGCTCAAACCTGGCAAAAAAATTGGCTCAAACGTGTCTCAAACTTGGCTCAAACTTGGCTCAAACCTGGCTCAAACCTGACTCAAACCTGTCTCAAACTTGGCTCAAACCTGTCTCAAACCTGACTCAAACCTGACTCAAACCTGTCTCAAACCTGGCTCAAACTTGGCTCAAACGTGTCTCAAACTTGGCTCAAACTTGGCTCAAACCTAGCTCAAACCTGACTCAAACCTGTCTCAAACTTGGCTCAAACCTGTCTCAAACCTGACTCAAACCTGACTCAAACCTGACTCAAACCTGTCTCAAACTTGGCTCAAACCTGTCCTAAACCTAGCTCAAACCTGACTCAAACCTGTCTCAAACTTGGCTCAAACCTGTCTCAAACCTGACTCAAACCTGACTCAAACCTGTCCTAAACCTGACTCAAACCTGTCTCAAACTTGGCTCAAACCTGTCTCAAACCTGACTCAAACCTGTCCTAAACCTGACTCAAACCTGTCTCAAACCTGACTCAAACCTGTCTCAAACCTGTCTCAAACTTGCCTCAAACTTGTCTCAAACCTGGCTTAAACTTGTCTCAAACTTGTCTCAAACCTGTCCTAAATCTGACTCAAACCTGACTCAAACGTGTCCTAAACCTGACTCAAACCTGGCTCAAACCTGACTCAAACCTGTCTCAAACTTGGCTCAAACTTGGCTCAAATTTGGCTCAAACCTGGCAAAAAAATTGGCTCAAACGTGTCTCAAACTTGGCTCAAACTTGGCTCAAACCTGGCTCAAACCTGACTCAAACCTGACTCAAACCTGACTCAAACGTGTCTCAAACTTGGCTCAAACCTGGCTCAAACGTGTCTCAAACTTGGCTCAAACCTGGCTCAAACTTGGCTCAAACGTGTCTCAAACTTGGCTCAAATTTGGCTCAAACCTAGCTCAAACCTGACTCAAACCTGTCTCAAACTTGGCTCAAACCTGTCTCAAACCTGACTCAAACCTGACTCAAACCTGACTCAAACCTGTCTCAAACTTGGCTCAAACCTGTCTCAAACCTGACTCAAACTTGGCTCAAACTTGGCTCAAACCTGGCTCAAACTTGGCTCAAACTTGGCTCAAACCTGGCTCAAACTTGGCTCAAACGTGTCTCAAACCTGTCTCAAACTTGGCTCAAACCTGTCTCAAACCTGACTCAAACCTGACTCAAACCTGTCCTAAACCTGACTCAAACCTGTCTCAAACCTGACTCAAACCTGTCTCAAACCTGTCTCAAACTTGCCTCAAACTTGTCTCAAACCTGGCTTAAACTTGTATCAAACTTGTCTCAAACTGTCCTAAATCTGACTCAAACCTGACTCAAACGTGTCCTAAACCTGACTCAAACCTGGCTCAAACCTGACTCAAACCTGTCTCAAACTTGGCTCAAACTTGGCTCAAATTTGGCTCAAACCTGGCTCAAACCTGACTCAAACTTGGCTCAAACCTGACTCAAACCTGACTGAAACCTGACTCAAACCTGTCTCAAACTTGGCTCAAACCTGTCTCAAACCTGACTCAAACCTGACTCAAAACTGTCTCAAACCTGACTCAAACCTGACTCAAACGTGTCTCAAACTTGGCTCAAACCTGGCACAAACTTGGCTCAAACTTGGCTCAAACCTGGCTCAAACTTGGCTCAAACATGTCTCAAACTTGGCTCAAACTTGGCTCAAACCTAGCTCAAACCTGACTCAAACCTGTCTCAAACCTGACTCAAACCTGACTCAAACCTGTCTCAAACTTGGCTCAAACCTGTCCTAAACCTAGCTCAAACCTGACTCAAACCTGTCTCAAACTTGGCTCAAACCTGTCTCAAACCTGACTCAAACCTGACTCAAACCTGACTCAAACCTGTCTCAAACTTGGCTCAAACCTGTCTCAAACCTGACTCAAACCTGTCCTAAACCTGACTCAAACCTGTCTCAAACCTGACTCAAACCTGTCTCAAACCTGTCTCAAACCTGACTCAAACCTGTCCTAAACCTGACTCAAACCTGTCTCAAACCTGACTCAAACCTGTCTCAAACCTGTCTCAAACTTGCCTCAAACTTGTCTCAAACCTGGCTTAAACTTGTCTCAAACTTGTCTCAAACCTGTCCTAAATCTGACTCAAACCTGACTCAAACCTGTCTCAAACCTGACTCAAACCTGACTCAAACCTGTCTCAAACTTGGCTCAAACCTGTCCTAAACCTAGCTCAAACCTGACTCAAACCTGTCTCAAACTTGGCTCAAACCTGTCTCAAACCTGACTCAAACCTGACTCAAACCTGGCTCAAACTTGGCTCAAACGTGTCTCAAACTTGGCTCAAACTTGGCTCAAACCTAGCTCAAACCTGACTCAAACCTGTCTCAAACTTGGCTCAAACCTGTCTCAAACCTGACTCAAACCTGACTCAAACCTGACTCAAACCTGTCTCAAACTTGGCTCAAACCTGTCTCAAACCTGACTCAAACTTGGCTCAAACTTGGCTCAAACCTGGCAAAAAAATTGGCTCAAACGTGTCTCAAACTTGGCTTAAACTTGGCTCAAACTTGGCTCAAATCTGGCAAAAAATGGCTCAAACGTGTCTCAAACTTGGCTCAAACCTGGCTCAAACTTGGCTCAAACCTGGCTCAAACCTTGACTCAAACCTGTCTCAAACTTGACTCAAACCTGACTCAAACCTGACTCAAACCTGACTCAAACCTGTCTCAAACTTGGCTCAAACCTGTCTCAAACCTGACTCAAACCTGACTCAAACCTGTCTCAAACGTGTCTCAAACTTGGCTCAAACCTGACTCAAACGTGTCTCAAACTTGGCTCAAACCTGGCTCAAACTTGGCTCAAACGTGTCTCAAACTTGGCTCAAACTTGGCTCAAACCTAGCTCAAACCTGACTCAAACCTGTCTCAAACTTGGCTCAAACCTGTCTCAAACCTGACTCAAACCTGACTCAAACCTGACTCAAACCTGTCTCAAACTTGGCTCAAACCTGTCTCAAACCTGACTCAAACTTGCCTCAAACTTGTCTCAAACCTGGCTTAAACTTGTCTCAAACTTGTCTCAAACCTGTCCTAAATCTGACTCAAACCTGACTCAAACGTGTCCTAAACCTGACTCAAACCTGGCTCAAACCTGACTCAAACCTGTCTCAAACTTGGCTCAAACCTGGCTCAAATTTGGCTCAAACCTGGCAAAAAAATTGGCTCAAACGTGTCTCAAACTTGGCTCAAACTTGGCTCAAACCTGGCTCAAACCTGACTCAAACCTGACTCAAACCTGACTCAAACGTGTCTCAAACTTGGCTCAAACCTGGCTCAAACTTGGCTCAAACTTGGCTCAAACCTGGCTCAAACTTGGCTCAAACGTGTCTCAAACCTGTCTCAAACTTGGCTCAAACCTGTCTCAAACCTGACTCAAACCTGACTCAAACCTGTCCTAAACCTGACTCAAACCTGTCTCAAACCTGTCTCAAACTTGCCTCAAACTTGTCTCAAACCTGGCTTAAACTTGTATCAAACTTGTCTCAAACTGTCCTAAATCTGACTCAAACCTGACTCAAACGTGTCCTAAACCTGACTCAAACCTGGCTCAAACCTGACTCAAACCTGTCTCAAACTTGGCTCAAACTTGGCTCAAATTTGGCTCAAACCTGGCTCAAACCTGACTCAAACTTGGCTCAAACCTGACTCAAACCTGACTCAAACCTGACTCAAACCTGTCTCAAACTTGGCTCAAACCTGTCTCAAACCTGACTCAAACCTGACTCAAACCTGTCTCAAACCTGACTCAAACCTGACTCAAACGTGTCTCAAACTTGGCTCAAACCTGGCACAAACTTGGCTCAAACTTGGCTCAAACCTGGCTCAAACTTGGCTCAAACGTGTCTCAAACTTGGCTCAAACTTGGCTCAAACCTAGCTCAAACCTGACTCAAACCTGTCTCAAACCTGACTCAAACCTGACTCAAACCTGTCTCAAACTTGGCTCAAACCTGTCCTAAACCTAGCTCAAACCTGACTCAAACCTGTCTCAAACTTGGCTCAAACCTGTCTCAAACCTGACTCAAACCTGACTCAAACGTGTCTCAAACCTGTCTCAAACTTGGCTCAAACCTGTCTCAAACCTGACTCAAACCTGTCCTAAACCTGACTCAAACCTGTCTCAAACCTGACTCAAACCTGTCTCAAACCTGTCTCAAACTTGCCTCAAACTTGTCTCAAACCTGGCTTAAACTTGTCTCAAACTTCTCTCAAACCTGTCCTAAATCTGTCTCAAACCTGTCTCAAACTTGCCTCAAACTTGTCTCAAACCTGGCTTAAACTTGTCTCAAACTTGGCTCAAAGCTGGCTCAAACCTGACTCAAACCTGTCTCAAACTTGGCTCAAACCTGTCTCAAACCTGACTCAAACCTGACTCAAACATGTCTCAAACCTGACTCAAACCTGACTCAAACGTGTCTCAAACTTGGCTCAAACCTGGCTCAAACTTGGCTCAAACTTAGCTCAAACCTGGCTCAAACTTGGCTCAAACGTGTCTCAAACTTGGCTCAAACTTGGCTCAAACCTAGCTCAAACCTGACTCAAACCTGTCTCAAACTTGGCTCAAACCTGTCTCAAACCTGACTCAAACCTGACTCAAACCTGACTCAAACCTGTCTCAAACTTGGCTCAAACCTGTCTCAAACCTGACTCAAACTTGGCTCAAACTTGGCTCAAACCTGGCAAAAAAATTGGCTCAAACGTGTCTCAAACTTGGCTTAAACTTGGCTCAAACTTGGCTCAAATCTGGCTCAAACCTGACTCAAACCTGTCTCAAACTTGGCTCAAACCTGTCTCAAACCTGACTCAAACCTGACTCAAACATGTCTCAAACCTGACTCAAACCTGACTCAAACGTGTCTCAAACTTGGCTCAAACCTGGCTCAAACTTGGCTCAAACTTGGCTCAAACCTGGCTCAAACTTGGCTCAAACGTGTCTCAAACTTGGCTCAAACTTGGCTCAAACCTAGCTCAAACCTGACTCAAACCTGTCTCAAACTTGGCTCAAACCTGTCTCAAACCTGACTCAAACCTGACTCAAACCTGTCTCAAACCTGACTCAAACCTGACTCAAACGTGTCTCAAACTTGGCTCAAACCTGGCACAAACTTGGCTCAAACTTGGCTCAAACCTGGCTCAAACTTGGCTCAAACGTGTCTCAAACTTGGCTCAAACTTGGCTCAAACCTAGCTCAAACCTGACTCAAACCTGTCTCAAACCTGACTCAAACCTGACTCAAACCTGTCTCAAACTTGGCTCAAACCTGTCCTAAACCTAGCTCAAACCTGACTCAAACCTGTCTCAAACTTGGCTCAAACCTGTCTCAAACCTGACTCAAACCTGACTCAAACCTGACTCAAACCTGTCTCAAACTTGGCTCAAACCTGTCTCAAACCTGACTCAAACCTGTCCTAAACCTGACTCAAACCTGTCTCAAACCTGACTCAAACCTGTCTCAAACCTGTCTCAAACTTGCCTCAAACTTGTCTCAAACCTGGCTTAAACTTGTCTCAAACTTCTCTCAAACCTGTCCTAAATCTGTCTCAAACCTGTCTCAAACTTGCCTCAAACTTGTCTCAAACCTGGCTTAAACTTGTCTCAAACTTGGCTCAAAGCTGGCTCAAACCTGACTCAAACCTGTCTCAAACTTGGCTCAAACCTGTCTCAAACCTGACTCAAACCTGACTCAAACATGTCTCAAACCTGACTCAAACCTGACTCAAACGTGTCTCAAACTTGGCTCAAACCTGGCTCAAACTTGGCTCAAACTTAGCTCAAACCTGGCTCAAACTTGGCTCAAACGTGTCTCAAACTTGGCTCAAACTTGGCTCAAACCTAGCTCAAACCTGACTCAAACCTGTCTCAAACTTGGCTCAAACCTGTCTCAAACCTGACTCAAACCTGACTCAAACCTGACTCAAACCTGTCTCAAACTTGGCTCAAACCTGTCTCAAACCTGACTCAAACTTGGCTCAAACTTGGCTCAAACCTGGCAAAAAAATTGGCTCAAACGTGTCTCAAACTTGGCTTAAACTTGGCTCAAACTTGGCTCAAATCTGGCTCAAACCTGACTCAAACCTGTCTCAAACTTGGCTCAAACCTGTCTCAAACCTGACTCAAACCTGACTCAAACATGTCTCAAACCTGACTCAAACCTGACTCAAACGTGTCTCAAACTTGGCTCAAACCTGGCTCAAACTTGGCTCAAACTTGGCTCAAACCTGGCTCAAACTTGGCTCAAACGTGTCTCAAACTTGGCTCAAACTTGGCTCAAACCTAGCTCAAACCTGACTCAAACCTGTCTCAAACTTGGCTCAAACCTGTCTCAAACCTGACTCAAACCTGACTCAAACCTGACTCAAACCTGTCTCAAACTTGGCTCAAACCTGTCTCAAACCTGACTCAAACTTGGCTCAAACTTGGCTCAAACCTGGCAAAAAAATTGGCTCAAACGTGTCTCAAACTTGGCTTAAACTTGGCTCAAACTTGGCTCAAATCTGGCAAAAAAATGGCTCAAACGTGTCTCAAACTTGGCTCAAACCTGGCTCAAACTTGGCTCAAACCTGGCTCAAACCTTGACTCAAACCTGTCTCAAACTTGACTCAAACCTGACTCAAACCTGACTCAAACCTGACTCAAACCTGTCTCAAACTTGGCTCAAACCTGTCTCAAACCTGACTCAAACCTGACTCAAACCTGTCTCAAACGTGTCTCCAACTTGGCTCAAACCTGACTCAAACGTGTCTCAAACTTGGCTCAAACCTGGCTCAAACTTGGCTCAAACGTGTCTCAAACTTGGCTCAAACTTGGCTCAAACCTAGCTCAAACCTGACTCAAACCTGACTCAAACCTGTCTCAAACTTGGCTCAAACCTGTCTCAAACCTGACTCAAACCTGACTCAAACCTGTCTCAAACGTGTCTCAAACTTGGCTCAAACCTGACTCAAACTTGGCTCAAACTTGGCTCAAACCTGGCAAAAAAATTAGCTCAAACGTGTCTCAAACTTGGCTCAAACTTGGCTCAAACTTGGCTCAAATCTGGCAAAAAAATGGCTCAAACGTGTCTCAAACTTGGCTCAAACCTGGCTCAAACTTGGCTCAAACCTGGCTCAAACCTTGACTCAAACCTGTCTCAAACTTGACTCAAACCTGACTCAAACCTGACTCAAACCTGACTCAAACCTGTCTCAAACTTGGCTCAAACCTGTCTCAAACCTGACTCAAACCTGACTCAAACCTGTCTCAAACTTGGCTCAAACCTGTCTCAAACCTGACTCAAACCTGACTCAAACCTGTCCTAAACCTGACTCAAACCTGTCTTAAACCTGACTCAAACCTGTCTCAAACCTGTCGCATCTCCACTCGCAGTGAACCAGCAGCTGTTGGCCTCCAGTCGCAGTGTCCAGCTGAGCAGCCAACTCAGGAACTGCAGCGGTCAGACGTTGGTCTGCTCGGCCAGTCAGGGCCTCTCGCACAGCCACAGCAGGGCCAGCAGCAACCTGACCATTGTGTTTGGAGACGGCCAGGAAAATGAGGATTCAAGTGGTGAGACAGCAGGGAGTGAGTGAAAGTGTGGTAGACTGAGCGAGGAGTGAGTGAAAGTGAGGTAGACTGAGCATGCAGTAAGAGAAAGTGAGATAGAGTGAGCGGGGAGTAAGAGAAAGTGAGATAGGGTTAGCGGGGAGTAAGAGAAAGTGAGATAGGGTTAGCGGGGAGTAAGAGAAAGTGAGATAGGGTTAGCGGGGAGTAAGAGAAAGTGAGATAGGGTGAGTGGGGAGTAAGCACTGATAACTCAAATGTGAAACAAAGCTCGGCTAAAAATGAAGTCATGCATTTATCCAGTCTGAGTGAAAATCAACATTCCATTAGTCACCGGCTGAGGTGCCAAACAGCAAGGCTTCATTCCTTTTAGAGCGGAATATTGAACAAGGCTACATGTCGTGCATGCCATTATGGCCTAATTAGCATTGCTGCAGCAAATCGACAATTCACTCAAAGATTTCCTGTCTCAGTTTCAATGAAAAGGCATTGGGTATAACGAAAACATTGCCGAGTTGCTAATGGCGTTGCTACGGTAAACAAATCTGTGGCTGCGATTTGACCGAATAGACTATATTTGACGCACAAGAGCAGGGTGAAGGCATGTTTGATATTATTTGAAACCCCTTTTTCATACGATTGTAGTAAAACTGAAAATATTTAACCAGTGCCTTAATTGAAGAAATGATTTTTTTCTTCGTGAATTTCGTCATGATCTGTTGTATCAGCAATCAAGGTAAGCAGAGAGGTTGGGATATAGAAGAAGAGAGAGAGTGAGGGAGAGTGAGGGAGAGTGAGGGAGAGTGAGGGGGAGTCAGGGAGAGTGAAGGGGAGTGAGGGAGAGCGAGGGAGAGTGAGGGGGAGTCAGGGAGAGTGAAGGGGAGTGAGGGAGAGTGAGGGAGAGTGAGGGGGAGTCAGGGAGAGTGAGGGAGAGTGAGGGAGTTTGAGGGAGAGTGAGGGAGAGTGAGGGAGAGTGAGGGAGAGTGAGTGAGGGAGAGTGAGGGAGAGTGAGGGAGAGTGAGGGAGAGTGAGGGAGAGTGAGGGAGAGTGAGTGAGGGAGAGTGAGGGAGAGTGAGGGAGAGTGAGGGAGAGTGAGGGAGAGTGAGGGAGAGTGAGGGAGAGTGAGGGAGAGTGAGGGAGAGTGAGGGAGAGTGAGTGAGAGTGAGGGAGAGTGAGTGAGAGTGAGTGAGAGTGAGGGAGAGTGAGTGAGAGTGAGGGGGAGTGAGGGAGAGTGAGGGAGAGTGAGGGGGAGTCAGGGAGAGTGAGGGGGAGTGAGGGAGAGTGAGGGAGAGTGAGGGGCAGTCAGGGAGAGTGAGGGAGTGCAGAAAAGTTTCTTTCTAACTCCAAAACCTCACATGTATCTCACAATGGCTATCTCATGCAATAAAATACTCGCAGACGAAGTGATGGCGGAGCCAACCATAGTCATCAGCCGTCCGTACGCCAGAAACTTCAACACGGAGCCAAACACCATTGAGATTCCGTTTGAGCGGCCCTGGGAGTTCGCCTGCCGTTGGACCCGGCAGAATGCCAGCCAGCAACCTTTTCTGGCGATTGACGTACCGGTGATTAACCTGCATTGTGGTCCCGGGCTTGAACCTTATTGAAATTGTCCTGCTGGGCTCGAGTTTTATTGTTGGCACAGACTCGAAGTCTATTGTGGTTCCGGGTTCGGACCCTATTGTGGTCCCGGACTCGAATTTTTTGTGGTCACGGGCTCGAACTCTAACACGAGGTGAGTATTTGTGTAATATCCAGTCGCCCCATTGGCACCGCAGGCCCAGCGAGGCTACAGCAACTGCCAGTTCGGGTTCGCCGGCAAGCCGCCGCAGTGCACTCCGTCCAGCGTGCAGTTCGCCGCGGACACCGCTGGGCAGCAGCAGAGCTCGAACGTTACCTGCCAGGAGTCTGGCAACAGCCTCACCTGCTCCATCAGCTTAGAGGTGTTCAATCCGCGACATGTGGGCCTGTGGTCCTGTCGAAGTCTGTCGGACAACAGGAATGACAGCGCCTACCTGCAGTACTACAGTGAGTTGTTTTTACAGTCGCACAGCCCTAAATGGGGGTTGGCCATAGACAAAAATAGTCGAGAAACTCCGCTCTAAAAAGATAAGAGCAGCTGAAATACTGTACTTAGGCAAGCATTTCAACTAATCAACCAAGGTCAAGCATCATATGATAATAATACGTAGCATTTTCCCAAGAAACACTGGGACTCTATAAAGATAGCTCTAATTTGCCAACTATTAGTAGCAATACTTGAGAAAACTTTACTTTTTCCAAGTATACACTCGTAGTAATTAAAAACTGAAATTTTGCTTGCGTCGAACTTTAACGCAGAGGTGCTGCCTGAGGAGAGCCTCGTGCTCGCCAGCTGGGACCCGATATCGCCCAGCAACTGGACTTCATCCACCTCAGCGACCGCTTCATCCGTCAATTCGAGTGCTACAGAATCTCCTAGCAACCGGTTCGAATGCTTCACCAAAAAGGCTGCGATTCCGCCGCCTCGCCTGGCTTTCTACCTGGGCGGAATCGAGCTGACGTCTGAGCAGACCCGCTACCCGGTGGAGTGGCTGTTCAGCACCGAGTACTCAACCGAGCCCAGGATGTTCACCTTGAACGGGACGGAGACTAAGAAAGATCCACCGAGGAAGGATTTGAGCTGTGAGTTTAGAATATGCTTATTTAGATTATTGATGCTAGTTTAGTTAGTTACTTAGTTAGTTAGTTAGTTAGTTAGTTAGTTAGTTAGTTAGTTAGTTAGTTACTTAGTTAGTTACTTAGTTAGTTAGTTACTTAGTTAGTTAGTTAGTTAGTTAGTTAGTTAGTTAGTAAGTAAGTAAGTTAGTTAGTTAGTTAGTCAGTTAGTTGGTTAGTTAGTTAGTTAGTTAGTTAGTTAGTTAGTTAGTTAGTAAGTAAGTTAGTTAGTTAGTTAGTTAGTCAGTTAGTTGGTTAGTTAGTTAGTTAGTTAGTTAGTTAGTTAGTTGGTTAGTTAGTTAGTTAGTTAGTTAGTTAGTTAGTTAGTTAGTTAGTTAGTTAGTTAGTTAGTTAGTTAGTTAGTCAGTCAGTTAGTTAGTTAGTTAGTTAGTTAGTTAGTTAGTTAGTTAGTTAGTCAGTCAGTTAGTTAGTTAGTTAGTAAGTTAGTTAGTCAGTTAGTTGGTTAGTTAGTTAGTTAGTTAGTTAGTTAGTTAGTTAGTTAGTTAGTTAGTTAGTTAGTTAGTTAGTTAGTTAGTTAATTCAGTCAGTCAGTCAGTCAGTCAGTCAGTCAGTCAGTCAGTCAGTCAGTCAGTCAGTCAGTCAGTCAGTCAGTCAGTCAGTCAGTCAGTCAGTCAGTCAGTCAGTCAGTCAGTCAGTCAGTCAGTCAATTTCCCGAACCCGCAGTGAACCAGCAGCTACTGGCCAGCTCCAGAATTCTGTTCATTCGGCTACATCGAAGCTACAACAGTCTGCTGCTGGAGTGCCGGGCAACCCAGAATCTGGTGTCCGGCAGGACTATCACCAAGAGCATTGTGCTGCACCTGGGTGAGCTCGCGGTTACATGTACACTCTGCAGTGAGGTTTATTTTATCAAGCTAGGGTTTACCTATGAGATCCCATTCTACAAGTACGAGCGTACAAGTATTACACAAAGACGTAGTTGACCCCAGGCGGAGATCTAGTGAGACTGAGTGACCCCAGGCGAAGATCTAGCGAGACTGAGTGACCCCAGGCGGAGATCTAGCGAGACTGAGTGACATCAGGCGGAGATCTAGTGAGACTGAGTGACCCCAGGCGGAGATCTAGCGAGACTGAGTGACCCCAGGCGGAGATCTAGCGAGACTGAGTGACATCAGGCGGAGATCTAGTGAGACTGAGTGACCCCAGGCGGAGATCTAGTGAGACTGAGTGACCCCAGGCGAAGATCTAGCGAGACTAAGTGACACCAGGCGGAGATCTAGTGAGACTGAGTGACCCCAGGCGGAGATCTAGCGAGACTGAGTGACATTAGGTGGAGATCTAGTGAGACTGAGTGACCCCAGGCGGAGATCTAGCGAGACTGAGTGACATCAGGCGGAGATCTAGTGAGACTGAGTGACCCCAGGCGAAGATCTAGTGAGACTGAGTGACCCCAGGCGGAGATCTAGCGAGACTGAGTGACCCCAGGCGGAGATCTAGCGAGACTGAGTGACCCCAGGCGGAGATCTAGCGAGACTGAGTGACCCCAGGCGGAGATCTAGTGAGACTGAGTGACCCATTGAGACTGAGGTCCTAGGGAAGGTCCTAGGGAGGTCCTAGGAGGTTCTTAGATGTCAAGGTGACTGAGATCTAGGCTGTTGAGATCTAGTAAGACAGGAAACATATAAAAATGAGAGCGGGTTATACTTTTAATATCGCGATGTTACCCTGGCTTCAGTTTGTTGAAAAAATTTGAACATTGCCCCCCTCTCACCCGCAGATTTCAGCAATCGAGCGTCCACTCTGAGAATCAGCAGCACCACTTTTGGATTAGCGGCGTGGCTAACGGCCGTCCTGATGAAGTTCACACTGATTTAAGTTGATTTCACTACACGTATGAACCAAGGACAGCTGCAGTCAGTGATGCGACTTAGGACTAAGTAGTCCTTGCTCTGATTCTGTCGAAAATTCTTTTTTTAAAGACATTATTTATCGCATAGGAGGAAAACAAAATCCTGCTTCGTACAAAAATAAATAATGCACTTATTTCCTACTTATAGTAGCAAACACCATTTAGCACTCGTAGTAGTAAAATGTTCCATTTTTTGGAACTCGTATTACACGCTTCAGTTTAAGGTCACTTTTGAGCATGCAAAATATAAATTTTCTAATTTCAGTTGTAAGTAAATCAAATATCAAAATCATGTTATTATTTTATATAATTCAGCATCATAGATAGAAACTAGAGGTTATAGTTTAAAATCTGATTTTATTGATAGACTTGTATAACAGTCCTAGCCTGGAATTTCATATTTTCCAATTAGTAAAACTCAATCACTAATAAGTAGACTGTTTATTAAAGCACAACAAGGATTGAGAGTTAAGATAAAGTGACTGTGGGCCGGGGTGAGTGGGGGAGCGAGTGTACATTGGGGTGAATGGGGGAACGAGTGTACATCGGGGAGAGTGGGGGAGCGAGTGTAAATCGCGGTGAGTGGGTGTAAATTGGGACAGGGTGGGGAGCGGTGTACATTGGGACGGGGGTGGGAGCGGGTGTACATTGGGACGGAGGTGGGGAGCGGTTTTACATTGGGGTGAATGGGGGAACGAGTGTACATCGGGGAGAGTGGGGGAGCGAGTGTAAATCGCGGTGAGTGGGTGTAAATTGGGACAGGGGTGGGGAGCGGTGTACATTGGGACGGAGGTGGTAGCGGGTGTACATTGGGACAGGGGTGGGGAGCTGGTGTACATTTGGGCAGTGGTGGGGAGCTGGTGTACATTGGGACGGGGGTGGGAGCGGGTGTACATTGGGACGGAGGTGGGGAGCGGTTGTACATTGGGGTGAGTGGGGGGCAGTGGATGTACATTTACTCAGAGTAACACTGCATCTAAAGCAGTCCACTAATAGTCATTCGATAATTAAATGTGCTTCGAGCCAATATATGCTTCATCAAGACATGAACCAATGGTCAATTCATACTACTGTGACAGTGACAGACTAAAGCATAAAATTCAACAAGATAAAACCGAAAGAAAATCTATAAAAATTAAATCCGAAACACGGAGATCCCGGATTACTTTTATCAGATCAATAATTAATAATTTGGCAGTCAAAACGGTTTCGACTTTTTATTTGAAATCTGTTTGATTAGTTAATAGAGAGACGCAGTGCATTGTACAGTGTACTGAATAATTAATAGAGCACACATGGGCAAGTAGCCTATCTCTAAACGACTACTTAACAGTACTATAACAGTAGCTATAATAAATTTATCAGATAAACAGTGTCTGCCAGATCAAATGCAGCCGACAATCAGATATTCATATATTATCATGTTCGCAACACAAACAAAACAATGTCAAATATTCGCAGTTCACCGAAAGGAAAGGAGACAGTTCGGGAATAACTGTTGCACAAAAACTAGACTAAAGACAAGAGAAAGAGAGCGACATCATTCACAGCTAGACAAGGAAAACGCACAAGTAGTTACTTATAAGTAGCCAGTGAAGAGAAAAACGCAGAAAGAAACTTTAAAAATGAGCCTAACAGTTTGATTCGGAGACGGAAAGCTTGAAATCTGCGAATTTTTTTAATCAGCTGCTTCGATCACAGCTCGTCCTTGCGCTTCTTGGCCGCCTCCGGCTCGTACTTGGGCAGCAGCTCCTTGACCAGGCGGATGAACTCGGACTTCTCAGTGCAGCCGCGGCAAACTTCGCCCCAGTTTTCCAGAATCTTCTTCAACTCTTTCACTTTCAGCTTATCGAACTTGACGGTGCTGAAGTCCACGGATTTCTCTGTTAAGGAATGGAAGGTGTGCACTAATTAGTGATAAGCAACTGCAGTGAGTGAGCGGTTGAGGGGGGCCGTAGCCCAGTGACCAGTAGGGCGCTCTGATGTGCTAGCGGCCCAGGCTCGATTCCAAGTGCAGACACATCAATTTGGATGCTTGCTATCTGGGGGATGCTTGCTGTCTGGGGGATGCTGATGCTTGCTGTCTGGGGGATGCTTGCTGTCTGGGGGATGCTGATGCTTGCTGTCTGGGGGTGCTTGCTGTCTGGGGGATGCTGATGCTTGCTGTCTGGGGGGTGCTTGCTGTCTGGGGGATGCTTGCTATCTGGGGGATGCTTGCTGTCTAGGGGATGCTGATGCTTGCTGTCTGGGGGATGCTTGCTGTCTGGGGGATGCTGATGCTTGCTGTCTGGGGGTGCTTGCTGTCTGGGGGATGCTTGCTATCTGGGGGATGCTTGCTGTCTGGGGGATGCTGATGCTTGCTGTCTGGGGGTGCTTGCTGTCTGGGGGATGCTTGCTATCTGGGGGATGCTTGCTGTCTGGGGGATGCTGATGCTTGCTGTCTGGGGGTGCTTGCTGTCTGGGGGATACTTGCTATCTGGGGGTGCTTGCTATCTGGGGGATGCTTGCTATCTGGGGGATACTTGCTGTCTGGGGGATGCTTGCTATCTGGGGGATACTTGCTATCTGGGGGATGCTTGCTATCTGGGGGATGCTTGCTATCTGGGGGATGCTTGCTATCTGGGGGTGCTTGCTATCTGGGGGTGCTTGCTGTCTGGGGGATGCTTGCTATCTGGGGGATGCTTGCTGTCTGGGGGATGCTGATGCTTGCTGTCTGGGGGTGCTTGCTGTCTGGGGGATGCTTGCTATCTGGGGGATGCTTGCTGTCTGGGGGATGCTTGCTGTCTGGGGATGCTGATGCTTGCTGTCTGGGGGTGCTTGCTGTCTGGGGATACTTGCTATCTGGGGGTGCTTGCTATCTGGGGGATGCTTGCTATCTGGGGGATACTTGCTGTCTGGGGGATGCTTGCTATCTGGGGGATACTTGCTATCTGGGGGATGCTTGCTATCTGGGGGATGCTTGCTATCTGGGGGTGCTTGCTATCTGGGGGATGCTTGCTATCTGGGGGATGCTTGCTATCTGGGGGATGCTTGCTATCTGGGGGGTGCTGATGCTTGCTATCTGGGGGATGCTTGCTATCTGGGGGTGCTTGCTATCTGGGGGTGCTTGCTATCTGGGGGGTGCTTGCTATCTGGGGGGATGCTTGCTATCTGGGGGATGCTTAGATGTCGCTTAAAGTGTACCAGGATGAGCAGTTGAACATCAATTAAAGAACGAGTGGCTCACCGTATTTCAGATCGCAAATCTGCGAGTCCTTAGCTTTGAGCTTTTCGCACACTTTCTCGGCCGGCATGCCCCAGCTGACTGGCTTGGCCAACTCATTCACAATGTATGTGGCCGAGGTCTTCAGGCCGCCGACGTAGTAGCACTGTGAGGATGAGAGATGGGGGAGAGATGCTGGTAGCCACGAAAACAGAAGATATGGTTTTACAAGAGCACACATCTTATTCTGCTACTTACAAAGCGTTCATCCTTGCCCTTAGCGGTCAGGCAGAACTTCTTAAAAGCGTCAGAGATCTTGTCCATGTTGCCTTTTGCGGCATCTTCAAGGCTGTTCTCAAAACGTCGAACAAATTTCACACAGACTGCAGATGTTTAAAAAGGTTACTTTTTTTATGCAAATGCCAATGAAAATGATTTTGAAAATAGTTCTTGATAGAAACTATTGTTTTCATGCCTTACATCGTTGAACAAAAGATTTTTTACAACCACAAGAAAAGCAATTTTTAAAGTCCAAGTCGACCACTTTAAAATAGTTTTTTTTCATTTTTTACAAATAAACAATTAATTTTAAGACTTTTAGACCTCAAAAAAGGCTTTTTTGACTACTCACGAAAGAGAAAGTATTTTGTGTTTTACTGTTTATTTTATTCAAAAAGATGAAGGATTTCTAAGGATTTTTAAATTTTTCTAAAACCACCTAAACTCTAAAAAATTCACACTAATTAAAAGTGCAAAGTTTTCTAGCAACATTTCTCTCCAAAAGTAAATAAATCACCCATTTGCAAAAAAATCTTAAAGTTGTTTTCTTTAAATTATTTTGTTTAAATATTAACTTGTAGAGTATTATTGCATGTAATAGGTACCACAAAATGTGAACCTGGCATCCAAATCAAATGCTTCCTGTATGCTTATTAAGTGACAAAGAACAATGAAATTACATATTAACATGTATCATTTTGGTATGTAAAAATAAAAAAAAGAATTTTTTCAATTACTTCTGTAAAAGCTAAGTAAAATGTGGTTTTTGATCCTTATAGGAATTTGTATACATTTAATATTGAACTTACATTGAATACAGCATTTATTGCAGACAAACTCTATAAAGTATATGTTGTCAATAGTAACAAAGTAATAAACAAATAAACCTTTGAAACAAATGTTGAAAAATGTTGTTGCATTATAGAATTTGCTAATATATGACACCAAAAGTTAATAAATATATTATGAGAGCTTTTCTACTATTTTTATTACAGTCATTTTAGTCATAATTGTATTTAACATTTAAACAAATAATTGTATTAAAGAAAAGGCTATACATGGATACTTTGTGCTTTTATAGATGTTTTTAAAACTTTTTAAATGAAAATTATTTATTTTATAGCTTCATTGCTTTTGTATCACCAAATAATAGTAAATTATTTTAATATTCATAATAATAATAAATAGATTCATATAATCATAATAATAAATAGATATGCCAATAGACTTATTGCACACAAAAATATTCCAAAACAAAAAAAAATTATGAATGAGATTTAGGGCTCACAAATTCCAATATTAAAAAAAATATTAATAAAAACTAGTTCTTCTTTAATACACTGTAAAGAGTTAGTTTATTTAAACTATTTTTGTTTTACTTTTAACTTCTTAGAAAAGTTAAACACAATTTTTGTTAAATTTAGTTTTCTGTTAATTTTTGGAAGGGCTAAGAACTATTCTTTTTGATCAAAAATTATCTACTTAATGTATATGGAGACTATGCCAAACTTGAACTTAACCATCTTTGTACACTAACTGTATACATTTTAACATTGGGCTATCCTGTAGAATCATTTGATAAATTATTTTCTCAATGGGAATAACTTGCATCTTTACTTTTGAGTTTAGAACAACTTAAGAAAATAACATTAAACAACAAAATATAAACTAGATACCAAGTTAGTTTGTTATAGTCACATCTTCATGTACTTCATGTCTTAAGGTAGCATGGTCCATGTTGGGGCAGAAAGTTGTCCAGCCATTTTGAAGTGAAGAGCACTTGAATCCCAGAATTCTCAGCTTAGCAGCAAACATTTCTAACCCTAAGCCTATCTTTTTTTAAATACAAAGAGTTGACAGTGATTTTGGCCATAAACATATTTTTTCAAACCACAGTTCAAGCCACGCCACATCACTATTATTAGTGGCACATCAACAGACAATAATTTTTGTAATTATGGACTTGTGATTGTGCAAATTCAAATGCATGTTTGCATTAATTTTGCTTAGTACTTTTTGTACTAGGTTATCCATTATTACTCACTCTGAGAGTGTGAAATGCATAAAGATGTGACTATAACAAACTAGCTTGGTGTCTAGTTCTCTGTACACCAAGCTGTATACCAAGGGGTATGCTAGGCCCTTCTGTATGTCAATTTTTACACTAATGGTATACATTAAATCTTTTTATATGCCAAAAAATTCTAGTGTGCATGTATACTATCCAAAGTCTGGCAGCTTATTAATATCTTTATAATTATACCTATTCTAGTGTTCTATTGAAATTATGGCTATAGCTATCAAACCAAATATATTAGGCCTAGCCTAGCCTAGGTCTAACTAGGCCTATGAATATAATAAAGTGTTTATAACAATTATACCAATAATAGAAAAAACTTCCCTAATAACTTAAACAATTAAAATATGATATGCTAGTTTGCTTTCATATTTTTTAATTTGAATTAATAAAAAAAAGTAAAATAATTTTTAATAAAATTAACTTAAATAAATGTCATTAGGGGCCTAATACATTATACATAATGCAATGTCAAGCTCAAGGTCAGCAAAAAGCAAATATAGAAAAGTTATTAAAAGTAATTTAAAGTTAAATTAAGCTAAAACTTGAATTTACACTGCAAATTAGCCAAATTATATAAAATCTACAATCAAAGCAACACGTCACAAGGAATGTGGAGTCTGCCTCACCTTCGCATGTCTCATCATTAACCTTCGCGCCAAATGTGTATGTAAAACACAAGAAAAAGGTAACCAAAATTAGACGCATGATGCTTAAGAGCAGAATCTGTAGGAGTCAGAAGACTTGTGTACAACTATATAAATAAATCAGTAATTTGACAGTGTTGTGAAGCAGTAGTGCCAATGTCTGAGTACGAGTCTATATGGTCAACGTATGTTCTGACGTTGTGAAATTCAAATTATGCCTGTGACGTGTGTGTACGTGATATATTTTTAACAAATATAAAATAATTAAAAATAATATTTAATTTTATATTAACTACAGTGGGTAAGATACCTTTTAAATACATAATGTAAATTACGAGCTAATGGCTGACTTTTAAAATAGTGTTTATGAGTGCGTTTATGTTTGCTCTATAGACTTGCTAAGTGCTCGAATTGAAAATACACGCTTATAAAACGTAACTAAGAGCCGAAATTGCAGTCAAATGAATGTTTTTTATCAAAAAATGGAAGGTAAAACACACCTAGAATAAATTCATATAACAGCAGCAGCGTATGCCCTAATTTTTTACGGTAATTAAAGAACCATACAATTTTCGTGCAAACTGAGCCCCAAAAACTTTGCGAAGTTACGATACATAAAGTTATCAAGGACCACTGTATATAACAGTTTTATGCACTGGCCCTTGAAAGTTAGTGCTGTCAGCTACTACCTAGTAAAAATGTTCAAGGGGTCTAGCTAGTGAAGTAAGATGGGGACAGGCTCTTGCATGATATAGGTGCCATATGTAACAAACGTTAGAATGTAGCCGCAAGTTGAACAAGCCGACCTGTGTAAAGCATGCTGATAACCAAGCCAGGTACGTGTCATGCAAGGACTACTTCATTTAAGATGGCGGGAAACTGGAAAATTTTAGGAGGCTGCCAGGTCTACCGAAAAATGCATGCAATTTATGGAAAATGGACGTTTTATTGTAGCACAAAAATTGTTATTGCTGTTGATAGGAGGCAGACCCGTGCAACGTTCATCGTGATATGTCTTGCCTTTCTTATAGCTCTATTGATATATACTTAATGTATATATACATGTTGCTTTGATTAGAAAATTAGGATTCTATACATGCAACTGTTAATTTAATTTTATATCCAACGTACATACTACTGCATGTGCTAAGCCTAGAAACCATAGAAATGGCGCGCACAGCTCGACTCAGGTTTATGAATCTATATTTTATCATTCTGTTATTTTGATACACAGCTTTAGCTAGTTCTTGGCAAATTTGAATGGCATGATGTGTTTGAAAAGCCCAGAAGGCATGCCACGAGTTAGACAGATATAGTAAGCAATGAGAGCTTGGAATTTGCAGCCTCTTTCAACAGCTATTACTATATCCTTCAATTCTATACTAACTGAATCTAAACAATCTACATGTAAGGTTCCGGTGTGGCTATAGCTGATATAAGGAATTGTAAATATTTTGAAAGCGAATATGCTAAAATTCAACCAAAAGACGACACACAGCGCTTAGTGTATAAAATTGTGGCTTTTTATCATTCATCACAAAATTGTGCTAACAGAAGTTAATAAAGTTGGTATAAGCTGTGTCGGTCTGTGACCAAAAATGTGCGGCGTTCTTTCAGAATTTTTTTAGAAACGATCCGAAGAAGCTGATCAAATGCAAAAAGTACATGATGTGCTCGCCTACCTTACTCTGCTGCTGCTTTCAGTAACCTCAGATGGAGCGTCCGCCTACTACTGTGGGTGATCAATCAGCTTACCTTTTAATTACACTCAAATAATGAAAATGTCCCGCAAATTTTATAATATTCCACAGGTGAACTGCCAATTCGAAGGAGTCGCGTATTGAACTCTTGGCAGTCTTCATTTGCTGCGACTCAAACTTGTTTCTACGACAAACAAAAATATGATGAACTGTATCTCGATACCAAATTAATGGCCGAAACGTTTTTCAAAAGCAGCCAAATTACGGATGAGGTGAACGATGGGTTTCACTGGTTTGCAGTGCAGCTGAATGAGACAGTGCTCATCAGATCTGTGACTGTGACCGGCAGAGCGGGTGAGTGACTGCTGTGCAAGGACCGCTAGGAACACTTCTTTATAGAAGGACATTTACGAGCGCGTGCACTCTCGATTCGTGTAAAAATAGTTGAATTGAAGACCAATTTTCGTTGGACCATATACAATAGCGAGATTAGATAAATTTCATGATTTTAAACATACCACTGACGTATGTGCTGTTTGCAGTAGCTACCAGAGAATATTGAGTATTCTCTGAGTATTGGGTATGAGTACTCAATATTGTCTGGTAGCTACTTGGTTCAGAAACATTTACGAGTAGCTCTATTTTTTATAATATTTTGTGGTTTAGTATCATTAGCTTATTACATTTTTTACAACCGTAACAAAAATTTGCGTCAAAGATTTTCGGCTACTTCATTGTTTCCTAAACTTGAAGACTTGAATGCAAAACTACATCTAGTTGGAAATTAATAAATTCATAACTTGCTTGGTAGGGGACAAAAATCTGAACAATCGGACGAAAAAATTAACCTTCTATATGCAATCGATTCAGAGATACAGACATTTTAATAACCGGCCTTCAACTATTTTCCACGATTTGCAAGTGTTGCGTCCTTCTATTCTAGTAGTCCTTGCTGTTGTGTCACCACATTTGGCGTCAATTAAGTCCAAATCATTTAAAAAACTAATGCTTTTAGGAAGCAGTAACATTGAGATCTTTACATCTAGTAGTAATCAGCAGATGTTCTCAGGGCATCACTGCAACTCCAGGAGCATAAGCAGGCAGTTCAGAGCAACACGGCGGCACTGGAGACTGTGCGGTGTCACAGGCAGTGAGCTGAGGAACGCTAGAGTCCCTATGGTATCCGCGCTAGACTGCCCCACAGAGGTAAGCAAGTTTTATTTAAGCTTTTAATAAAATCTACGTAATATTGCTGAGTCCTTATTTGATGGCTCACTGCAACCAAACTCTATTTTAGGTTCGATTCCTGTTGCTAAGAAAAAACGCGACATTTGCCTGTAATAGAAGCATACAGTGCGAAGCCATGAGCTTTGCTGATCTTCGACTTCGGACTCCAGCGCTACTCAGTACGCAATGCCTTATCCCTTACTCTTCATCGCTTCATATTTAAGTTTATAACCACTCGAGTCGTTGCTCCATCATGTATTTAAGAGCCATCTGATGATCAAATCGTGGCGAAGAACTCCAAATTCTCAGTGAGCTGCTCGTTGCTCTGCGCCAGCTCAGCGATGAGCACTGATTTTAGCGGGCTGAAGCTCTGCTTGCCAAACGGTGGCTGCACATCTGACCACGAGATTCAAATTGACAGGGCAAAATCCTGGCATTCTGGAAATTACACGTGCCATTTAGACTCTTTAACAAAGTCAACATCAGTGCAAGTGACGAGTGCGTTGCGACTATTTTGTTATTTACGAATTTTAAACAGTTTAAAGCTGACTGGAAACTGCCTACAGTAAGAATTAAGATTTTCCACACTCCGTTTCCCTTACAGACCCTCCATCAAGCGTGTCAGTGGCGGTACTGAACCTCGTTTGCCGAAAGCGCCTAGTAGATGCGACAGTGCAGTTTACATCTTCCTCTTCTTGGCCGTTGCCTGAGCACAGATGCAGCGTTGCAGCTGAATGGACTCGGGTACAAAATCTCACCCACCTTCTCACCGTGAGTCTTTCAGAATCTGGAGGGGGCATCGCAGTGATTTTTATTCGAGGAGAATTAATTCGTCTTGTCATTTAGCAGTTGGACTGATACTAGAATAAATGTGTCAGTTCGCCTTGACCGATTCTAAGATTTCCGTCCACTTCTTAGCCATAGACATAGACTGACCAACAATCGGAAACAATCATTTTACATGATAAGGACATATTGTTGACATCTGTCTTGGCCATAGACATAAGAGCGCTAAACACATGCCCGTGGTCATAGATATAAAAGGAAGCATTAATCATTTATTGTCCTTTAATAAATATGTCCTTTTTGTAATGAGTGCAGAATCATCGAAAATCCCAGACTCACTGGCTAATTGTTGCGGCCTTGCAGAAATCGATCGATGACGGCCGAATTGTCAGCCAATGGCGGCTCGTCACTGAGCTGATAGGCAGTCCTCCTAAAGTCACCTGCAGTGCAGTGCAGATTCTGCCAAATGGCATGGCGTTTGAACGAATCTGCAGCAACTCAGCTCTGATTAGTTGTCCAGCTGATGATCTCAAGTCCTTGACAAGTAATTGCGCCATCTTTGCAGCAGTTTTTAGCGTAGCCGGGTTCGTATTGGGCTGCATCCTCTGCGGCATCCTCTGGGCACTGAGCCACGTAAGCGTTCTTTACACTGTTGCTCATCCCAATCACATGGATACTGCAGGAACACATGTTTAAAAGAGGTTTTAGTATCTATGCTCTAGCCCTAGGACAGTGGATTAGGGCACTAAGAGTCAAGTTAAGCTGAGTCTGCGTCGGCACTCCCGATTAGGGGGCCGTAGCCCATGGTGGTCCAGAGCGGCGCACTGCTGTGCCAGCGGCACAGGCTCGGTTCCAAGTGCAGTCAAATTGATTTGGGACTTAATTGGAATCTCGACGTGGCTCTATCCCCCAAGGCACAGTGAAGTGTACATGCCTAACGATAAATAAAGTTAGGGCCGCTGTACACTCCTGTGTGAGTGTGTGCCTGTGCGTATGACTGCGTACGTATCCGCATGTTTCGCCGGTTGTGCGACAATGTCGCTTAAAGTGCGCCAAGATGCACACAGCCCCCTGTTTCTAACTAACCAATTGTTTTAGGGGTCCGGCTCCAGGCACTGCCAATGTTTCCATGCAGGTGAATACCGGAAGAGGAGCAGCAGACGAGTGGCTCACTTTCAGGTGGGCCGAGGCAGAGGTTCAGCGGACGATGAAGGGTGTACCCAGACTAGCCGCAGAGCGCGAGATCTCCGGACAGTACAAACTGGAGATGCCAATTGGAATGAAATCTACGTTGAATGACACTGAAAGGCAGCATATACTACTCATAGTAAAACTACTCCAATAAATTTACTCAAGTACATCTTAACTTGTCTAGTAGAACTACCAGCTGCGTACAACCTACAGGAAGCAGGTGGAATTTTAAAAAACGCTCGCATACTTTTATTCAGTAATTTCACGCCTGATTAAAAAAAATCATTATGCGATTGCCAGTATACTATTTACCGCTATTGACCTAGCAGCTTCTGTTTGACTTTGAGCTCGATATATTTACGTAATTTCTGCTCTTTGGAACTAAAAACGTTTTATTTTAAAAAAATCTATGTTTATGCTCCTAGTGATTTTAGCTCGTGTGTTTCAATACTGGATTACTCATACATAAGCGCTCAATATCGAGGTGCTTCATGTTAATTTAACCGTGAAATTGCCTAGCAATAGAGCTACGAAATAGGGAAGCAGCTAGTTTGAGTCCAGTAACTGATCGTCCAACAACATTCTCTATCATATGGCTGGATCAACGGAAGACCGTAGGATCGAACAGATTCTGCTAATCAATAAGACAAATGCCGTTTCTATGTCAGCTGTTCCCGCTGGTAACTGAGCAGCTGTTTATAGAGCACAAGTAGGCATTGCATGTCTTTGGGTAACCTAAATTGATTGTCCAATCTCTGTGCACCAAAGATTGAAACTTGCATATATGGCTTCATAGATTTTCTGATCGAGAGAGACGACATATTTGTTAAAAATATTAGCTTCTAAAGTACCATAAGTTTAATGGAAATTGGCCAAAGCACAATGGACTACATTACATGTACTAGGTACAGCATGATCCCTTCTAGTTGTTCACTGTCGGCCCTGTGTGCAATGCAGATTACTTAACCTTGGACCTGCTATGCTAATCTTGGCTCGGTGCATGTCTGCCTCACTCTATATCACTACATGCTGTGCAACACATACTGCCAATATAGAGCCACTGATCCAAACCCACTGTGTGTTTTTTAACATTTCGCCAACAGCAGCTGTCCTGGACTTGGTGCACAGTGCAGTGCCGATTCGAAAGATGGAAAAAGCGACCCCAGTACCCGGTCCCACACGCAACCCGAGAGCGAACCAGAAAAGCAATATTGTTCCCACGAAGTTTGAAAAAGCATTTGGTTTTGTGTCTTTATCTACAGACAGAAGACTACAGAAGGTCATTGTAATATTCATACAATCTGCGCATCCGTCACTGTAGATAAAGGCAGATAGGAAAGCAAACTGATAAGGCCTGCTGCTGTAGTGGCTTGCAAAAGTCACAAGTGAAGAAAAGATTGCCAATTAGCACAGCTACCTGTGTCTGCGACCTCTTTATGACCCCGTCAGTTAAATATTTCGCATTTCAGATAGCCCGATGTCCAACTGCGACGCAATAATTAAAGCCCGATGCCTGATATCTGCGCACAGTCAGTCATGTCGCATTTGTCGTTTGTAATGATTAAAAATTACACAATTCTACCAGCTTGTGATCACAGGTGCCAGTGGAAGGTTAAGAAGTTCAGCACGGATCTTAAGCCCTGAAAGGAAATGAGGCAGCTCTCTGCAACATAACTGCTTTCTTCTGCTTCTGGCTGTGCCTGTGCCAGCTGTGCACTTTTGGCCAGCCAAGCGAATGGGAGGCGGCCGCGACAGAACAGATCGAAACTCCCCCAAAAAGCTGTGGAAACTCCCCAGTCACCAAGGCTGCACGTCCAAGTTCGTTCTTCCCCAGCCGCTCCCAACCGCCACAATCCAGATCCCGCCGCCCTTTCACTCCAGAAGCTTTTTGGGGAATATTTGGAAGTTGGGAGCCCTAGAGAGGATGAGAAGGAGAGAGGGAATTAAGAACGGAAAAGGTGTAGAGAGAAGATGTACACCCCGTCCCTGTGCTGTACACTCTACATTAGTACTGTCTTCCCACTCAGGCCTCTCTGTCTCTCTCTGTCTCTCCCCCACCCCAACTGCACCCCAAGCGATAAAATGGCAGACTGAAGGTTACTGAGGCCCCCGCACGCCCCACAGTCCAATTCTGAAGCTAAAAAGGCCGCCTACACGAAGTTTCTCGTCTGTTTGCCAGGTTAGTCCTGCCCTATTGTTTGCCATATATCTCGAGGGTTGAGTCTCTGCCTGAGCAGCCCATTTTTTACTCTCTCGTATTATTTTCTCGTTTATTTTCCAAGGGTGAAGAAGTGAATTAGTTTAGGGGGCTTGGCACCTCGTCGCTAATATACGAGCTATATATATATATAAGCATTTCAAACGGCAGGAATAGTGCTGCACAGGTTAGTCAGAGTCTGCAAACTACCGCTAGCAGCAGCGAAAGTATACTTTTCCAAACGGTAAGCCTCTCATTAGTGTCTGCTGTATATAGCAGGGGGCTATACTTTTCGCTTAGCTTGGTAAATTGAAAAAAAAAGTAATAATTTTGTTTAAAATCATGTAACTTATGATCAATCGTTTCTATAATACATCTGACATCATTTCTTAACCCTGACTCACCTTGAATTCCTTGATATATCTTTACACAGGCAAGCAACATACATACCTATAATAAATAAATAAAAATATGTTTGTCTTATCTTAATTCCCACAGATTCAAAAGTCGTCAAATTAAAATGGCCGCAGGTAAGCATAATTAATATACCTTAACTGTTTTGTGTACCCTTAACCCATTCAACTTTGAAGTTTTACTCCAATGCTAAATTTTAAACTATCACCCGAACGCAGAGGAATACACAGTTGTCATGGACCCCCGCCTTCTGGGCGAGGAGTTCCCCAAGATCTCGCCTAACAACAAGAGCATCATGGGCCAGTGCCTGACCGAGAAGATCTGGAAAGATCTCAAGAATCACAAAACCAAGACTGGCGAGTGGACTCTCAGGAAGGTATGAAGCTTTGAATGATGTGCATCCTCCTCTGTGTTATGATGGGTGGCCCTGTCTCTTTGTTGGGCGCCCCTGTCTCTTTGTTGGGCGCCCCTGTCTCTTTGTTGGGCGCCCCTGTCTCTTTGTTGGGCGCCCCTGTCTCTTTGTTGGGCGCCCCTGTCTCTTTGTTGGGCGCCCCTGTCTCTTTGTTGGGCGCCCCTGTCTCTTTGTTGGGCGCCCCTGTCTCTTTGTTGGGCGCCCCTGTCTCTTTGTTGGGCGCCCCTGTCTCTTGATGGGTGTCTCTGTGTTTTGGTGGGCGCCTCTGTTTCTTTGGTGGGCCCTCTGTGTCTTGGCGGTTACCCCTGTTTCTTGGTGTCCTGGTGCATGTAGGTATGATGATGTGGTGCCCTTGACGCAGGCTTCATGAGTCGGTGATCCAGAATCCTCTAGTCTGCAACCTTTCCATCGCAGGCCATCAACACCGGCTTCGTCAACGAGGACTCGCTGGTCGGCTGCCACGCCGGCGACCTGGAGAGCTACACGGACTTCGCGGCCCTGTTCGACCCCGTCATTGAGAAGTACCACGGCGGCTACGGGCCCGACCGGAAGCACGTGACCGACATGGACGCCGGCAAGCTGCGCGGCGACTTTGCCGAGAAGTCCAACATCAAGTCGACGCGAATCCGAGTTGCCCGCAACCTGTTCGGCTTCCCGCTGAACACGGCCGGCACCAAGGAGTCGCGCCTCGCCATCGAGGACCTGATGAAGCGCGTATTCGAGACGCTGACCGGCGACCTGGCGGGAACCTACTACTCCCTAGCCAGCCTCACCAAGGAGCAACGCCAGCAGCTGGTTGACGACCACTTCCTGTTCAAGCCTGGAGACCGGTTCCAGGTCGCTTCCGGCTACCACGCGTAAGCTGACTTGCAGAGTTTTTGACCAACGCTTGCCAGCTAACAGGTGCTTAGGTTTCATTACCACGCAGTTGAAATTAGTTTAAATAAAAGATCTGAACAGACTGAAAATATTGGTTTGGGCAACCTTTCATCAAGCGGTGACACATCTGACTCTCGCGCCAAGAGGCTGTGCTGTGTGCGCAGCTAGTAGTCACATAAATTTGGGCCTTGTGTATGAAAAGTGGCCTGGGTCTTGGCGGACCGGCCAACCCCCTAATGCACGGAGCGAGTACACTGTCTGTGCGTCTGCCTGTGTACGTTCGTACGTATTTGTGTGCTTGAGCGCAACTCATCGGTGGAATGAATTTATGCATATCTGCCTTAAATTTCGGAGATTTGCAAAATGCTTCAATCTAATCATCTGTTTTACCGTAGATATACTGAAAACTAAAAAACTACTTGATTTAAGTATCCATAGTTAATAGCTGGAATTTTTTGAAGTCTACACTCGTATTTTGCCACTTAAAGTAGTTTTGTCAAACGTCGCTGAGCCGGATGAGCTGGAGAATGAATCTCATTTTCCTCACCCCGAATTTCAGCTTCTGGCCCGCCGGCCGCGGCATCTTCCACAACAAGGACAAGACCTTCCTGCTGTGGCTGAACGAGGGCGACCACATTCGCATCATCAGCATGCAGCAGGGCGGCGACGTCAAGGCCGTCTTCGAGCGCCTCTGCCGCGGCGTGAAGGCCATCGAGGATGGCATTAAGAAGATCACGGGCAACGCGCAGGCCTTCCTCTGCACCGAGCACCTGGGCATGATCACCTGCTGCCCGTCTAACCTGGGCACCGGCCTGCGCGGCAGCGTGCACATTGTGCTGCCGCACCTGTTCAAGACCATGGGGCTGAAGAAGCTGGACGAGCTGGCGCGCAGCCTCGGCTGCCAGGTGCGCGGCACCCACGGCGAGCACACGGAGATTGTGGACACCTGCGACATCTCCAACTTCCACCGCATCGGCCGGCCCGAGTACGAGCTGGTGCAGAACATGATCGACACCGTCAACAAGCTCAACGAGCTCGAGGCCAAGAAGTGATGAGGCGGATAAGCTAGAGCAGAGAAGCTGTAGAAACTTTTCTAGACTCCGACTTTTGTCTCGCACTGGGGCCTGTTTATTTTCTGAACAAATTAGCTTATTATAAACTTACAAACGCTTGCCGAAACTGCCTGAGCACACCAGTTTCAACAGCGCTTTGCTCTTGCAGTGCGGCTTGCGCGCAGCTGATGGCACCAGCTGGCAAGCAGATGTCAAACCTGACCCCATCTACTGTTCTCGTTAGCTTTCAGCACCCAACTCTCAACTCTCAACTCTTGTAGTTGGTATTTCACTAAAACTGAAGGAGCTTTGAACCCGCAGAAGTTAACAGTTAGCGCCTGTAGGACTGTCTTATGCAGTCTTAATTTAATTCTTCCCCTTGATTCTGTTTGAAGCGAAAGCGCCTCTTTATTAGCTGTATTATCAAATTTTTATTAGCACTTTTCACGCACGATTTTAAATGGATAAAATATAAGTTTACAGACATTTTAAAAATAAATTATTCATTAACCAATCAAATTAGTTGATTCTTGGCGCCTACAAGATGTGTGTTTTTTTAATACTTTAAATTTTGTTTTATTTCTCTGCATAGAAACTTGTGCTGATTGAAAATACAAAAATTCAAGTTATCAGTGACGCGCAGGGTTCTCTGCTATCAACTGATTACTTGGCAGCCCAGCTCGGATCCAGCGACACCTTCTTGGACAGCTGGGAGCGCATCTCCGGCACCGAGTGGTAGAACAGTTGCCGGCCGGGGCACCGCACCGGATTCTCCTTGACCCGCCGATTCACCTGGGTCATGATGTCCACCAGGTGCTCTCGTTGGTACTCGCGCTCCAGCACGGTGCACAGAGTCTGGATGAAGATGGAGCCGCGGTGAGGCTCCCGGTAGGCCGCGCCGGTCTCGGTGTTGGCGTAGCAGAACAGAAAGTCGCTCTCGGTCGGGCAGAACAGCGGGTCTTTCACTGGCGCAGGCCCGCTAGTTGAGTCCGTGCTCACCGGCTGCACCTGGCGGAGCAGCTGCGAGCCGGCGCCGGCGCCACCCGTGGCTTCGGTGCGGCCACCTCTGCAGGCCTGGACAAAGAAGATCTTCGGCTTGTGCTCCAGCCCGCTGCAGATGTTCGCTTGGAATCGGGCGGCGAGGTATCTGGGCACGAAGATTCGGGGTCATCGATGGGTAAATCCGATGATAAAATTATCTTAAAATCAACCTATCAATAATCTATTATTAAATACTAATCATCGGTCATTATCCATTTACCATTAACCACTAATTATCCGCCACCAAGCATTAACGAACAGCCACCGTTAACCACCAACTAACAGCCACTAAACATTAAGGAACAGCCACCGTTAACCACCAACTAACAGCCAACAACCAGCAGTCTTACAGCGCTAGTGGCCTAAGAACCCCATTCATAAACTAATCATCAGTGGATCAGCCCCCCATCACCCACAGAATCAGTAATCAGTCAATCAATCAATCATAAATCAACCCAGCGGCCAGGAAATTAGTCAACAACCACTTGATCTCTAGAGCTCCCTCACTTGATCTCCAGCGGTCTCCCGTCGCAGCCGTAGATGGAGTCCGCAGTGCCGTGAGCCATCAGGAAGCAGACGAAGCAGCCGTGGTTTTGCAGCTCAGCCTGGTTGTTGGCCACCTCGTGCAGGCAGTTGAGCACCCCGTTGACGCTCAGGTCCTGTCGCACCAGCACGCGGAAGCGCAGCCTCTCGAAGAGTTGTCGAATTCGCTGCACGTCCAGCTCCGACCCGTCGCGGCATTCGAATTTCGAGCTTGGCGAATATTTGTTGATGTTGATGACCAAACAGATGCCCTGCGGATCCGTCACTGGGTAGAAGTCGGCTGCTCGGTACCTGCATGGCAGGTGAGTTCGCCATTGAACTGATGGCGAATCGAGTTTCACTTATGTCTACAGCATTCCAGTCTTGCCCATTCCACTGACCCCTGAGCACTGAGTCCTGACTTTATCATCTCTCTGATCCTTGAGGGTTTGTCCTCATCGGAGTGAGTCTGCTGGTCAGATCTGGCAATGCCTTTCCAGAAAAAGGCTTATTCAAAATCAAGTTCTCTTCATCATTCCTGTCTCAGGAGTCTGTTGACTCCGATCACTCACCGAAGCCGTGAACTGCGGCTCGAGGGCAAACCAGTGTTTACATGAGGCTCGCCTTGATTGAAAGAATCGGCAGTGACTTCCCGATTGAAACTTGAATGAAGAAAAACAAACGATTGAAAATAATCAGTTTTCCAAATCTATCTTAGGAAGTAATCTTGGAGGTTTCTATCACATTTTTTGCATGGACAACCAAAGCAGAAGGGCACTTACACTAATTGATAAATATTTCACCTTCTTCAGCCGTTACCGTCTGTTTACTGTGTATAATCTCGACCGATTTTGTCTATGGCAAAAACCCATTCCGCGCTTTAACTTACTCTTAATAACAGACACTGACAACTTTCGATCTTTTTGGCCTTTTACCATTGACTGTCCACAAACAAACTTTTTATTAGGATGCAAAACTTACTCGCCATCCTCCTCCCCAGAGGCGATATCGTCCGACTCAAGCTGAGCTGATTGGCTGAAATTGTTTTTTTAATGTTTCCTTTTTAGAATAGAGATAACCTGTGCAAAAGCGTCGTAGATATGATCGTCGAAATTTGTGTCAATTCACCTGGGCTCAACATCAGTACTGAAGAAGTCTTTGCCTTGGAAGCTGCAATGAGAAAAATACTATCAATGAATATTAAAAGCATACAGAACTGCTTGTAAAAATCATACAAACAATAGTTAATCTACCACAACTCCACTTTAACTCCACCTCAACTCCACCTCAACTCCGCCTTAACTCTAACTCTAATCTACCTCTAATCTACCTCTAATCTACCTTTAATCTACCTTTAATCTACCTTTAATCTACCTTTAATCTACCTCTAATCTACCTCTAATCTATCTCTAATCTACCTTTAATCTACCTCTAATCTACCTCTAATCTACCTCAGCTCCACCTCAACTCCACCTCAAACCCAGCATCACCTCTGCATCAGCTTCATCAGCTCAGCATTCCCTCCCTTGGCAGCGATGCTCTCCGCCGTCTCGCCCTTTGCATTTTTCAGCTGCCAATTGGCGCCCAACTCGAGCAGCACTTGAGCAGTCTCCACTTTGCCAGCAGCTGCGGCCTCCATCAAAGCGGTGCCGCCGTCGCCGTCGGGACAGTTCACCCAGGCTCCGGCATCGACCAGCAGCCGGACCGCCTCGGTGGCCCCGGCGCCGGCAGCCGCGTGCAGCGCCGTCCAACCCGCCGTGTTGCTGGAGGTGGCATCCGCGCGGAGCTCATCGACCAGCTGGCGCAGCGAGTCGAGGCAGGCGGACGACTCGGCGCTGCGGCGAGCCAGGCAGCTCAGGCAGGTGTGAAACCACTGCAGGTGCGGCCAGTCGCAGTTGACGCGAGTGGCGAGGCGGAGAAATTCGGCGGGCGGTGCTCGATTGGCCAGCCTCATCAGCTCCTGGGCCTCCTGCTTCTCCTGCGGGATGCGGGCTGGGTTGCCTTAAAAGCAAGCAGAGGCTCACACAGGGTTTACAGCGGTCCAGACTTTCTGTGATAGCTTGGCCTGCGTGCGCGCTGGGGAGGGGCTAGGTTGAGTTGTGTTGCTCTCTCTCTCTCTCTGCATGTACTTGCTAGCGCGGGTTGGGGGGTGCGGTGGGTATGCCGATCAATAACAAATAGTTTAATACGAGCTATAAAGCAGGCTTTTTAGCCGGTAAAGTTTTTCGTGCTTTTGAGCCAAAATAAAGTTTTTTCTTGACTTTATTTCACTGGCGACGAGGATGGCCACTGGGCCACTGTGTAGCATAGGGCCGTTTGAGCCTGAGACGGAGGACTGGTCGCAATACAAGGAGCGCATTGAACAAGTGTTCATTGCAAACGAAATCGAAAGCGAAGAGAAGAAGCGAGCGGTATTCCTCAGCGTGTGCGGCAAGGACACCTATAGGCTTGTCACCGGTCTTCTGGCCCCAGTTAAGCCTTCAGAGGCTTCCTTCGCTAACATCTGCAAAAAGCTTGACGATTACTGGGACCCAAAGCCGTCAGAGATCGTGCAAAGGTTCCACTTCTACCAGCGCGTTCGAGAGAGCTCGGAGTCCGTGGCCGACTTCCTGGCGGCACTGCGGCGTTTGGCTGTCCACTGCAACTTCGGTAACAGCTCGAGCACCATGCTGAGAGATCGTCTGGTGCTTGGCATCCAGGATGATCGCATACAGCGCAGACTCCTGTCCGAGACAGAGTTGGACCTGGACAGAGCACTGGCGATCTCCCAGGCGGTGGAGCTGGCAACCAAGGGCTGCAACTTGGTCAAGGGCTCGTCCTCAGGAACCCCGCAAGCCGCCTCGGCAGCATCGGTAGACCAAGTCGGCCAGACCAATGCGGTAGCGACTCAGCGACCTGCGAAAAGGTGCTACAGGTGTCTGTCAGCGAAACACCTGGCGGCGAAGTGCCCATTCATGAAGAAGGCCTGTTTCAAGTGCGGCAAGATGGGGCACACCGCTGCAGCCTGTCGAGGAGGCGCGGATTCGGCTGGAGCTGAGTCGCGGTCGCAAGTCGCCGCTGTGGAGGAGGAAAGCCAAGACTGCGGCTCCCTGAACACCTTGCCCAGTGCAGCTGCCAAGGTACCGCCGTACATCACCACGGTCCTGCTTAACGGAGTGTCCTGCCAGATGGAGATCGACACGGGCGCGGCGGTATCGCTGATATCGGCTAGAGCCTATCACGACCTGTTGGGCGGGGCTCCTGAGCTCGAGCGGACCCCGATTCGACTGCGGAACTACTGCGGACAGCCGGTCAGCGTACTCGGTCAGATCAGCGTGTCTGCAGAGATTCCAGGTAAAGCCAAGCAGCTTCTTCCTCTTCTAGTGGTATCTGGATCCGGTTCCAGCCTCATCGGTAGGAACTGGCTGGCTGTGCTGCCGTTGAATTGGGGGAGCGTCAAGCAGCTGCCCGAAGCGTCGGCTCCAAAGGATCAGCAAGTGCAGAAGTTGCTAGAGAGGTTCAGCCCCGTTTTCTCGAGTGGCCTCGGCTGCTACACGGGTGAACCTCTGAAACTGCGAGTGGGCGCGACCCAAGTTCATAAAGGCGCGGCAGGTACCTTTCGCTTTGAAGTCCAAAGTGGAAGAGCAGCTCGAGCGGAAGATCCAGCAGGGCATTCTGCGGCCGGTCTCCGATTCGGAGTATGCGTCCCCAATCGTGCCGGTGCTGAAGTCGGACGGCTCCGTCAGAGTCTGCGCAGATTTCAAGTGCACGGTAAACCAGGACGTGGATATGGATTGCTACCCGCTGCCAAGGATTGAGGAGTTGTTCGCCAAGCTCACCGGCGGCCAAAAGTTCACCAAGCTGGACCTCAGCCAGGCATACATGCAGCTTCCGCTCGACGAAGAGTCTCAGCGCCTGTGCACCATCAACACCTCGAAGGGTTTGCTGAGGTATACAAGGCTACCGTTTGGAATCTCCCCAGCAGTTGGAATCTTCCAGAGAACCATGGACGGCCTGCTGCATGGTGCACAGCATACGGCAACCTTTATTGATGACGTGTTGGTGACCGGCGCCGATGACGCTGAGCACCTCGAGAATCTGGAGACCGTCCTGCAGCGCCTGAAGGATGCCGGGCTGAAGTGCCGGCTTGACAAATGCCGCTTCATGGAGAATTCGGTGACCTATTTGGGGCATCGGATTGACGCCCAGGGCCTACATCCGATAAGTGACAAAGTCAACGCGATCGTTGACGCGCCGATGCCAAAGGACATCACGCAGTTGCGCAGTTTCTTGGGCCTCCTCAACTATTACGGCCGGTTTCTGCCGAACCTGTCCAGCGTTCTGGCTCCTCTGCACCGGCTTCTCGAGAAAGGAACTGTCTGGCGATGGGGCGAAGCGCAGTCCGATGCTTTCCGGCGCAGCAAGGAGCTGCTATTGAGCTCGCAGGCGCTTGTCCATTTCGACGTCAAAAAGGAGGTGATTCTGGAGTGAGATAGTTCGCCATACGGGGTCGGGGCCGTCATCTGCCACCGGATTGATGGCCTTGAAAGGCCGATTGCCTTCGCGTCCCGATCGCTCGCCGACGCCGAGAGGAACTATTCGCAGACAGAGAAGGAAGCCCTGGCGATCATTTTTGGGATCAAGCACTTCCACGCCTACCTCTATGGCAAAACCTTTGAGCTCAAGAGCGACCACAAGCCGCTACTGGGCCTGCTACACGAGAGCAAGGCCATTCCACCACTGGCTTCAGCTAGGATCCAGCGTTGGGCTCTGCTGCTTTCGAACTACTCGTATCGACTGCAGTATCGCAAGGGAACTTCGCTACTGCGGGCTGACGCTCTGAGTCGGCTGCCGCTGCCGACGAAGTCGGTGGAGACGCCGTCACCAGCTGAGGTAGTGCTGCTCATCGATGCGTTCAATGAGGGACCCGTGACGGCTGCTCAGGTTCGCGGCTGGACAAGAAGGGACCCGCTGCTCAGTCGAGTGCTGCGGCTCGTGCAAGGTGGATGGCCGGAGCGTCTTCGGCTGGATGCGGAACTGCAGCCGTACGCAGTTAGGGCGGCAGAGCTGAGCTTGGAGGACGGCTGCCTGCTGTGGGGCAACCGTGTGATTGTGCCGGTTCAGGGTCGACAAGCACTGCTCGATTGTCTACATCAGAGCCACCAAGGAGCTTCTAGGATGAAGTCTCTGGCCCGAGGATATTTCTGGTGGCCGGGATTGGACCGGGACATCGAGCAGCTGTCGCAGAACTGCGGCGAGTGCCAGCGTCATCAGAACTGCCCGCCGCCAGCCCTCCTGCAGCCGTGGCCGTGGCCGGACAAGCCGTGGTCCCGGATCCACATGGACTACGCTGGACCAGTCGAGGGAAAAATGCTGTTAGTACTGGTGGACGCTCATTCGAAATGGATTGAAGTCCACATTTGCGAGTCCGCCACCAGTGCTACCACCATCGATCGGCTAAGAAGGACTTTCAGTCAGCTGGGATTGCCTGAGGTCGTAGTGAGCGACAACGGTCTGAATTTCGTGAGCCAAGAGATGAACAACTTCTTGGCCAGTAACGGCATCCGGCACATCAAAGTGGCTCCATATCATCCATCGTCCAACGGATTGGCCGAGCGAGCGGTCCAGACGGTGAAGGCGGCCCTGGCGAAGGGGCGGCCGGCGTCCCTGCAGTTTCGGCTAGCTCGGTTCCTGCTGACCTGATGATGGGCAGGCAGCTGCGGACGCTTCTAGACATTGTGCGGCCCGATGTCTCGGCTACAGTCAGGCGCAGCCAGGACTCGCAAAAGGAGTACCACGACCTGCGAGCCAGGGATCGCAACTTCGAAAAAGGCGACGGTGTCCTGGTGCGCGACTTCAACGGTCCGGAGAAGTGGGCGCCGGCCTCCGTGAGCCGCCAGACCGGGCCGCTGTCCTACGAGTGCCGCCTGCCCGACGAGCGCATCGTGCGGCGGCATGCCGACCACCTGGTGCCGGCGACAATCTCACCTGAGCAAGCGGCAGGATCGGCTCAGTCAGGTGGGGCGGCGCCACAGCTTCTGACTCCGTCGGTGACAACGTCTGAAGCGCCACCGCCGCCGCTGCCGCCGCCGCCGCCGCCGCCGCTGCTGCCGCCCCCGATGCTGCGGCGTTCGGAGAGGACTACAAGGGCACCGGATCGACTGACCTACGAGTGAACTTGATCTGACAGTGACTGACAGTTTTTTGGGTGTTGGGTTTTTCTTTTCTTTTTTTGTTGCAAGTTCTGTTGCTTTTGTCTTGGCATGGAGGGATGTGATAGCTTGGCCTGCGTGCGCGCTGGGGAGGGGCTAGGTTGAGTTGTGTTGCTCTCTCTCTCTCTCTGCATGTACTTGCTAGCGCGGGTTGGGGGGTGCGGTGGGTATGCCGATCAATAACAAATAGTTTAATATAAAGCAGGCTTTTTAGCCGGTAAAGTTTTTCGTGCTTTTGAGCCAAAATAAAGTTTAGTCTTGACTTTATTTCACTTTCTCCCATCGTTAGGCATGTACACTCCCTTTGGGGGTCCTTAGGGGGTTCGAAATAATGGAAATATAAATAATAATATAAATGCGGTCCATTCAGTTTTTTCAAGGACTTCTAAAAACAGAGAATCTGGAATAGAAACTGAGTTCTACTTGCAAATTGGATAAATGCAATCCATTTTTTTACTGCTGAACCTTTAACCTTAAAGTGCATTTATCAAAGAATAAAACGAATGACTCACCTTGAATGTGAGACCGCGAATTTCTCTGCAATGCAAATCAGTTCTTTCTTTTTTCAGTACTAGCTTTAGAATGATTACTTATGTACAGGTAAATTATCAGATTTTTTATCAACCAACTCACTCATTCACGCAGACTCCCTCATTCACGCAAACTCCTGCATTCACACAGACTTCGAAATTCACACAGACTCCTCATTCACACAGAATCCTCATTCACACAGACTCCCTCATTCACACAAACACCCTCATTCACACAGACTCCCTCGTTTACACAGACTCTCTCATTCACACAGACTCCCCCATTCACACAGACTCCCCCATTCACACAGACTCCCCCATTCACACAGACTCCGTGAACTCACATCCGGATGACCTCAGCCAGCTCCGGGTGTCCCGCCGCCTCGGCCAAGTCGGCAGCTGTGCAGCCTTTTTTATCCTTGAGGTTCAGCAACGACTTTCTCTTCTCCCTTCGCCGTCGCTGCCGCAGCAGGTGCAGCAGGTGCCGCGCGCACTCCCAGCTGCCAGCCTCCGCCGCCTCCATCAGCGGCGTTCGACCTTCTCCGTTGACGGCAAATTTCACCGGACTACCGCTGGAGTCTTCGTAGGGCAGCGCTGACAGCAGGCGGAGGTTGCCAGTTCGAGCGGCCAAGTGTGCCGCGGTGTCCCCCGTGGCCTTGTCCGTCGCGCGTGCGCTGGCGCCTCGGTCCAACAGCAGGTCGATGCATTTCGCGTAGCGCCAGGAGGTCGCCTGGCCGACTTGGGCTGCCAGCATTAGCGGCGTGCGGCCCTCGTTTCGTGTTCGACACCGGCAGTTACCGGTAGTTGCCAGGCGCCTGAGCTGGGAGTAGTTCTCAGCGACTGTCAGCTCGGCCAGTCTTTTGGCCATCTGTGTGATGGTGGAGGGTTCGGAGGCTGGGTTGAAGTCTGAGTCAACTTTTTCTTAACCAAGTAGCTGCTATTTGGTGATTATGAGTCACTGGTTTATGAATAATTTGATTATGAGTCATTAGATTATGAGTCATTGGATTACGAGTCATTGGCTTACGAGTCATTGGATGATGGATCATTGGATGATGAGTCATTGGATGATGAGTCATTGGATGATGAGTCTTTGGATGATGGGTCATTGGATGATGAATCTTTGGATGATGAGTTCATTAGATGATGAGTCATTGGATGATGAGTCATTGGCTTACGAGTCATTGGATGACGGGTCATTGGATGATGAGTCTTTGGATGATGAGTTCATTGGATGATGAGTCATTGGATGATGAGTCTTTGGATGATGAGTTCATTAGATGATGAGTCATTGGATGATGAGTCTTTGGATGATGAGTTCATTGGATGATGGGTCATTGGATGATGAATCTTTGGATGATGAGTTCATTAGATGATGAGTCATTGGATGATGAGTCTTTGGATGATGAGTTCATTAGATGATGAGTCATTGGATGATGAGTCATTGGATTATGAGTCATCGGATTGTGGGTAATGGGATGGGGGCCGTAGCCCAGAGGTCCAGCGCGGCGCTCTGATGTGCCAGCGGCCCAGGCTCGATTCCAAGTGCAGTCACATTAACTTGGGGCTGAATTGGAATCTTGGAATCTTGGAGGCATTTTTAAAGCATTTCTATCGGAAGTCCGAACATTAAGGTACATGTTCTCATTAGTGAGAGCATTAAAAAAACCCAAGATTAGCCATAGAACTTTATTCTTTGAGTCTGAAAATTATGTCATAGGATAATTAGACAAACTACTTGGCTAAAATAGTTTTAATCACTACAGACGCACCAGCCTACTTACTGATTGAGCTTCAGTAGAATGTACAATAAATGGCAAAAAACTCTAATCATCGTTAGATAAAACGATTTTCAAGAATTTCTAAAACACTTCTCCGCAATCAGGCGGCCTAATCGTCTGCTCTGTGAAAGAGGAGAGGGCGGTTCGTGCAATTTCCTGCTGGCAGCAAAGCAGAATGGCTGCTCTTTTAGTAGAAGAGTGGTGTGTAGCCAGTGGGCAAGCTGTGATCTGCTTAGCTGCTGAAAGAGGGTACCAAGGGACCCCCGGCCGAGTGCAGAAGTGGTGAAATGAATTTCTCGCACATTTGGGGACGGCTTGCTGGCAAGGAGGCCTAGAGCCAGCCGCCTGGAGTAGCGGCTCCCCAGCTGCGCAGGCATCAATTCCTGTGAGTCTCCATTGAGTGAGCTGACTGCACTTGCTCAGGTTACACTAATAAGATAGGCAGGTCATGATGGCTCACTGGGGGAATTGCTGAGATGCCAATGCTCTCGAGGGGAATTGCTGAGATGCCAATGCTCTCGAAGGGAATTGCTGAGATGCCAATGCTCTCGAGGGGATTGCTGAGATGCCAATGCTCTCGAGGGGAATTGCTGAGATACCAATGCTCTCGAGGGGAATTGCTGAGATACCAATGCTCTCGAGGGGAATTGCTAAGATGCCAATGCTCTTGAGGGGAATTGCTGAGATGCCAAGGCTCTCGAGGGGAATTGCTGAGATGCCAATGCTCTCGAAGGGAATTGCTGAGATGCTAATGCTCTCGAGGGGAGTTGCTGAGATACCAATGCTCTCGAGGGGAATTGCTGAGATACCAATGCTCTCGAGGGGGAAATTTCTGAGATGCCAATGCTCTCGAGGGGAATTTCTGATATGCCAAGGCTCTCGAGGGGAATTGCTGAGATACCAATGCTCTCGAGGGGAATTGCTGAGATGCCAAGGCTCACTGGGGGAATTGCTGAGATGCCATTGCCTCACGGGGAAAATTTCTGAGCTGCCAATGCTCACGCAGGAAATTTCTGAGATGCCAAGGCTCTCGAGGGGAATTGCTGAGATGCCAATGCTCACTGGGGGGAATTGCTGAGATGCCAAGGCTCACTGGGGGAATTGCTGAGATGCCAAGGCTCATGGGGGAATTGCTGAAATGCCAAGGCTCATGGGGGAATTGCTGAGATGCCAAGGCTCATGGGGGAATTGCTGAGATGCCAAGGCTCATGGGGGAATTGCTGAGATGCCAAGGCTCATGGGGGAATTGCTGAGATGCCAAGGCTCATGGGGGAATTGCTGAGATGCCAAGGCTCATGGGGGAGTTGCTGAGATGCCAAGGCTCATGGGGGAATTGCTGAGATGCCAAGGCTCACGGAGGGAATTGCTGAGATGCCATTGCCTCACGGGGGAAATTTCTGAGATGCCAAGGCTCTCGAGGGGAATTGCTGAGATGCCAAGGCTCATGGGGGAATTGCTGAGATGCCAAGGCTCATGGGGGAGTTGCTGAGATGCCAAGGCTCATGGGGGAATTGCTGAGATGCCAATGCTCATGGGGGAATTGCTGAGATGCCAAGGCTCATGGGGGAGTTGCTGAGATGCCAAGGCTCATGGGGGAATTGCTGAGATGCCAAGGCTCATGGGGGAATTGCTGAGATGCCAAGGCTCACGAGTTCAGAATTTATTCGGACCAAAAATTTGAAAGCATGTTTACAATATATGATTTTATCAAACGGAAATGATGATAACTTGATTAAAATATGTGAAAAATAAACAAACAGAATCAGCCTACAGCAGTCTAAACAAGGGAGCTGGTGAGAAGTTGCTAAACTCCAAGCTGCTGGTCTTGGGTCGCCTTGGCCGTGAAGACCGTTTTGGACTGCCGGACTTCCCTCATTTCGCTCACTGTCTCCCCCCTCTCTCTCATCTGTGAGCTCCAGCAGAAATGCAATTTCTCCCCTAATTTCTTCTTCGATCTTGCCTTGTCCCAATCTGGCAGCCCCCCTACTCACTCCTTAGTGCAGGCTATGTTGTACAAAGCAATAATTCCTCACAGCTGCACTTTTGCCCCACACGACAGAGATCGGCAAAAAAGTTACCTTTGTACCGGGGTCCTCCCATGTCGTTTTCTGCTGGGACGACTCCGCACTCGACGTGGTCATTATTATTTTAGTGGAATTTCCTTTCTTAGTAGCTTTTGAGAGAATTGACTCGCCTGTCTTTTGTAACTCCGGAGTTCTAAGAAAACTGGCGCATTCAGAGCCTCTGGTTTGAGTTTATAGACTGCCTAGTAACAGTCTGAAGTGTTCTCAGCCACTCTGCCCTCACCTAGCTCTCGCATCTCTGTACAGTGTACAGTACAATTATTTCAGTGTACACAGCCAGACAATTTTCACCTGACAATCGGTCGGTCAGCTAGATGGCCTTCACTGTACTCTGCTAGTGTATTGTGTACTTCCGGAGCACCTTAGGAAACTGCCTCTCTGTTTTACGAGTACCCAGAATCTAATCTGATGGATCAAAATCCCTAGAATCTCTTGATGAGTTACACTTCTCTTTTCTCTCAGTCTGTTTTTGAATTGGTCTGTACGAGCTACCGCTGATTCTGGCTCTTGCGCCACAACCCTTGGTCCGATTCAGATCTCTAGATTTCTAGATTCAGATCTATAGATCTTTAGATTCAGATCCATAGATCTCTAGATTCAGATCTCAAGATGTCTAGATTTAGATCCATAGATCTCTAGATTCAGATCTCTAGATGTCTAGATTCAGATCCATAGATCTCTAGATTCAGATCTCTAGATGTCTAGATTCAGATCCATAGATCTCTAGATTCAGATCTCTAGATGTCTAGATTCAGATCCATAGATCTCTAGATTCAGATCTCTAGATGTCTAGATTCAGATCCATAGATCTCTAGATTCAGATCTCTAGATGTCTAGATTCAGATCCATAGATGTCTAGATTCAGATCCATAGATGTCTAGATTCAGATCCATAGATCTCTAGATTCAGATCTCTAGATGTCTAGATTCAGATCCATAGATCTCTAGATTCAGATCTCTAGATGTCTAGATTCAGATCTCTAAATGTCTAGATTTAGATCCCTTAGAGTATCGATTCAGATACTCTAAATCTCTAAAATTGGATCCCTAGATCTCTATAATCAGATCCATAGGTCTCTAGATTTAGATCCGTAGATCTCTCTAGATTCAGATCCATAGATCTCTAGATTCAGATCCCTAGATCTCTAGATTCAGATCCCTAGATCTCAAGATTCAGATCCATAGACCTTTAGATTCAGATATCTAGATCTCTAGATTTTGATCTACAGGAATCTCTAGGGATCTACAAGATCGACAGTCTATCATAAGACAACTATTCGGTCAGCCCACCCAGTATAAAAGTCCATCATGCCTCCATAGCCTACTCCGGCAGATATCGAATCCTTACTTTCCTCATTTTCCCGATTTTCTCCTTTTCTCCCTTGTTTATCTCTATGCAACTCGCTTCATCAATCATTCAGACCTGTGCGGTGCAGACGACCAAAATAGACAAATCCGGTGAAGTTCGCACACAATGCAGCCGTCCCCAACACCCAGCGAGAGCTGCGCCCGAAATGTCACTGCGCGAGACTACCGGACCCCAGTAGCCCAGGACCCTCAGTTTGTCTGACGCTAAATCAATTGTCCATGGATGGCAGTCGTTTGTTTTTCTAGTCAAACCTATTGGTTTCGTTACTATGGCAACACTGAAGTCTAGGCTTTAGGGTTATAACGGGTTCAAAATCCCTCTGCTTCACACTACCTATTTCTCCACCTTTCATTTCTCTCTACTTCTCTGCCTCTTTCCGGTAATTTCATCTACCCCCCTTTCTCCATTCTTTTATCCCACCACTTGTAGCCTTCCAGCCTGAGTCAACTCAAACGCCTACTGACCGCCTACCTGACTACAACCGGGCAGTAACCGCTTCCTCCCTCTGTCTCCTGTATTTTCCCTCTCACGTCTCCATCAACTTCTCTTTATCATCTCTCCTCTCTCCTCCCCTTCTTCCCTCTCCTCTCTCCTCCCTATGTTGCTTCTCCTCTCTCCCCTTCTCCCGTCTCTACCCTCTCCCCTCTCCCCCCTTTCCTCTCTCCCCTCTCCCCCTCTCTCCACTCTCCCCCTCTCTCCTCTCTCCCCTCTCCCCCCTCTCCGGTCGCCAGGGGTTAGCGAAATGGGCGGAAACGCCTCCTCGCTGTTTCCGGACGCACGGAGCCCCCTGCAGCTAAGTCAAGTAAGTCTCCCCCCTCTCCCCCTCTCTCTTCTCTCCCCTCTCCCCCTCTCCCCCTCTCTCTTATCCCCCCTCTCCCCCCTCTCCCCCTCTCTCTTCTCTCCCCTCTCTCTTCTCTCCCCTCTCCCCCTCTCCCCTCTCTCTTATCCCCCTCTCCCCCTCTCCCCCTCTCTCTTATCCCCCCTCTCCCCCCTCTCCCCCTCCCCCTCTCCCCCTCTCTCTTCTCTCCCCTCTCCCCCTCTCCCCCTCTCTCTTATCCCCCTCTCCCCCCTCTCCCCTCTCTCTTCTCTCCCCTCTCCCCCTCTCCCCTCTCTCTTCTCTCCCCTCTCTCATCTCTCCTCTCCCAGTCTCTCCTCCATCCCCTTCTCCCCTCTCTCCTCTCTTATCCATTCTCTCCCCGTCTCTCCTCCTCTCTCTCCTCCATCCCCTTCTCCCCTTCTCCCCTCTCTCCTCTCTCCTCCACTCTTTCCCTCTTTCTTCCCTCTTCCCATCTCTCCTCTCCTCTCTCCTTCCTTCCATTCTTTCCCAATTTCAACTTTAAATTTAAAGCAACCCCGCTACCCCCCTTGAAACGCAAGCTGAGTCTGATGTAAAAAAGCAGACACTTCATCAGAGAGCCCGAGCTCAAGTGGACCAGCTTCAGTCAGTCAGTTAAATCGGGCGATCCCGTGCGATAATTTCTGCCAGCACCACCTGCGCAATGAACCCCGGCAAGACCAGGCCGATGGAGACAACTCGAAGGCATCGATCGCACAAGACCAGGCCGTTGGAGACAACTCGAAGGCATCGATCGCACAAGACCAGGCCGATGGAGACAACTCGAAGGCATCGATCGCACAAGACCAGGCCGATGGAGACAACTCGAAGGCATCGATCGCACAAGACCAGGCCGATGGAGACAACTCGAAGGCATCGATCGCACAAGACCAGGCCGATGGAGACAACTCGAAGGCATCGATCGCACAAGACCAGGCCGTTGGAGACAACTCGAAGGCATCGATCGCACAAGACCAGGCCGATGGAGACAACTCGAAGGCATCGATCGCACAAGACCAGGCCGATGGAGACAACTCGAAGGCATCGATCGCACAAGACCAGGCCGATGGAGACAACTCGAAGGCATCGATCGCAAGCTCCGATTGTCATGATTAACTAACTGCCTAAAATTAGCATAATAAGCGCGGCCCAGATGCACGAACTGCCCGGGTTCTCCGAGAGCTAAGTCTTCATCATGGAAGCTGAGCATTCCAATCTCTGTTTGGGGATTAGGGGTCAGGACAAGCTGGAACAGCAGAGACTGTAGGGGGACACACAAGATGCATGACAATCTCCCCCCCCATCCACCACATGCTCAATTCCAACTCGATTTTTCTAAGAGTGCATATCGGATAGCAGCTCAATTCAGAGCTGAGCTCATCATTAAATCAACTTATCCCTGCCTCTGCTGTCTGTTTAGCGCTGCGCTGATTGCAGGCAGATGGCTGGCTATTTGTCTGTGTAACATGATCAGCATTTAGTGCAATGCTGCTATACTGTCTGTCTGTCTGTCTGTCTGTCTGTCTGTCTGTCTGTCTGTCTGTCTGTCTGTCTGTCTGTCTGTCTGTCTGTCTGTCTGTCTGTCTGTCTGTCTGTCTGTCTGTCTGTCTGTCTGTCTGTCTTAGTGTCTGTCTGTCTGTCTGTCTGTCTGTCTGTCTGTCTTAGTGTCTGTCTGTCTGTCTGTCTGTCTGTCTGTCTGTCTGTCTGTCTGTCTGTCTGTCTGTCTGTCTGTCTGTCTGTCTGTCTGTCTGTCTGTCTGTCTGTCTGTCTGTCTGTCTGTCTGTCTGTCTGTCTGTCTGTCTGTCTGTCTGTCTGTCTGTCTGTCTGTCTGTCTGTCTGTCTGTCTGTCTGTCTGTCTGTCTGTCTGTCTGTCTGTCTGTCTGTCCGTCTGTACTTCTGTCGATTTAGTGTCTTTAGTTTAGTATCACAGCATCTAAATTTACAGCTAAATTTAGGATCCGAAAGGCCTGGAGACTCTTTACAGACAGGCAGGCAGAGGCAATGAACAGATTCTGAGATGGAAGAATTGATTAAGGAAGGGGCCAAACAAACTGGTAGGTAGCGAGGGTTGGCAGGAGGCTGCAGGAGGAGTCGCAGCCTCAATCGATGGCGATTATCGCTCAGCAGCGGCGCTCTTATCTATTTGGAATTTGAGTAGTCTCGGCTCGAGTTGAGAGGGTAAGATGAAGAGAGCGGCAGCTCTCGGGCCTGCCATCATGGAGTGGAACAGAGATACGGGACGGCAGAAGTTTTGCTTCATCAATTTTCGGAAGATTCGTCATCAAATTTTTTTTCTGGCCTGACCTCTACGACCTCAGGAAGTCGGGCTGATGCAGACTTACGAATAATGAAATTTTAATTGGTTATTATTCTGTCAGGAGCTGATTGATATTGTATCAGGAGCTGATTGATATTGTGTCAGGAGCTGATTGATATTGTGTCAGGAGCTGATTGATATTGTGTCAGGAGCTGATTGATATTGTGTCAGGAGCTGATTGATATTGTGTCAGGAGCTGATTGATATTGTGTCAGGAGCTGATTGATATTGTATCAAAGCTGATTAATATTGTGTCAGGAGCTGATCGATATTGTGTCAGGAGCTGATTGATATTGTGTCAGGAGCTGATTGATATTGTGTCAGGAGCTGATTGATATTGTGTCAGGAGCTGATACATGTAAATATTGAAGCTACTGACTATTTTAAGAAGCAGTTTATTACTGTCAGTATCTGCTTGTTATTAGTGTCAGGAGCTACTCGTTATTAGTGTCAGGAGCTACTTAATATTAGTGTCAGGAGCTACTCAATATCAGTGTCAGGAGCTACTTAATATTAGTGTCAGGAGCTACTCAATATTAGTGTCAGGAGCTACTCGTTATTAGTGTCAGGAGGCTATTCGATCAGTCAAAAGTGCCATCAGTCAGTGACCCAACCAACTCCCACCCCAAAAAACCTTTCAACCAATGATGTCGAAGGGCGTGCATTGAAGTTCCAGAATCTTTCGCAGGATGTTTCGTCCGACATCTCCTTCCCCAACTCTCCTCCAATACGACAACCTTAGTTTGTATATAATCGCTCGCACGAGTTGAAATCCCAGAGTAAGAGAAGGACTGGCGCAGGTCCATCCGACGTGACCCCGCATCAGTTAGCAGAGGGGCCACTGCAGGCTTATTTAAGCATTGGCTCGATAGTATAAGTCGTTTTTAGGCCTTTTTTAGTCCCTCTCTCTCTCTCTCTCTCTCTCTCTCTCTGTCTTTCATTCTCTGCTTTTGAACTTGGAGACAGCTTGACAGGCGAAGCCCGGAGGGCAGTTCCTCCCCATACCACGCAGCAGGAGATGGGGCCTCAGCCAGTTCCTCTCTAGTCGCGATCGGTGCTCCCCCCGGGAGTTTTTTTTGTCAAGATCAGCCTTCAGAGAGACAGGAGACTTCAGCCAGAGAAATCAACGCACTCAGAGAGATGGCAGTTCACTGGAGCCAGGCTGGCACGGTCACGGTTGGAGATCGGGTGACTCTGTGCCTGAGAAAGTCCTGCAATAGCGGTGAGGAACTTTTTTTGAGTGATTTATTACACTTTGGTGACTGAAACTTTAGTGACTGACACCTTAGTGACTGACACTTTAGTGACTGACACTTTAGTGACTGACACTTTGGTGACTGAAACTTTAGTGACTGACACTTTAGTGACTGACACTTTAGTGACTGACAGTTTGAGTGACTGACAATTTGAGTGACTGACAATTTGAGTGACTGACACTTTATGAGTAGTAACCGACACTTTGATGACTGACAATTTGAGTGACTGACACTTTAGTGACTGACACTTTAGTGACTGACACTTTAGTGACTGACAGTTTGAGTGACTGACACTTTGAGTGACTGACACTTTGAGTGACTGACACTTTAGTGACTGACACTTTAGTGACTGACACTTTAGTGACTGACAGTTTGAGTGACTGACAATTTTAGTGACTGACACTTTAGTAACCGACAGTTTGATGACTGACAATTTGAGTGACTGACAACTTAGTGACTGACACTTTGAGTGACTGACACTTTGAGTGACTGACACCTTAGTGACTGACACTTTAGTGACTGACACTTTAGTGACTGACACCTTAGTGACTGACACTTTAGTGATTGACGCCTTAGTGACTGACACTTTAGTGACTGACACTTTAGTGACTGACACCTTAGTGACTGACACTTTGAGTGACTGACACCTTAGTGACTGACACTTTAGTGACTGACACTTTAGTGACTGACACCTTAGTGACTGACACTTTAGTGATTGACGCCTTAGTGACTGACACTCTGAGTGACTGAAACTTAAGTGACTGACACCTTAGTGACTGACACTTTAGTAACTGACAATTTAGTGACTGACACTTTGGTGACCGACTCGTCAGCGACTGCTGACACTTCAGTATTTCATTTGAAAGCAGCATAAAAGCTTCATTATTGTTGGCTAATTGCTAATAGATTGACAGCTAATTCGAAGCACAGAACTCCGTCCCACACTTCACTCAGCCTCAGAAGCAAAAGTGCAATCCAGTTTAAAAGGATTGAAAACCATCCGACTTCTCCCATACTCCTCCATTGGGGATTCCAACTGCCAGACTTGAGACTAAGCCAGCTCATTCTTGCTCGCTATAAGGGGGCTCATTTATTGATGGCATTGGCGACTCGGTCGCGACTGGCTGATCGGCCGACTGCCAAGCTTGCGTGAAAGAATTCTACTCGAGAAAAAGGCCAATAAAGTGAATGGGAGATTGGCCAGGGAACTTGGGAGGAGGGATTAATTCTTCTGAGTTCTCCTGGCTGCTCAGCAACTGACTGATCTGATGGGGATTCCATCATCATCTGCCTCTCGCTCACGTGCTCAGCGAATATTGGCCAAGTGCCACAGATCCGCTATCTCAGCTGCCTGAGGTCACTGCGACTGTGACTGTGATGACTTTTCACTGTGAGCCTGATGACCATTCACTGTGAGCCTGATGACCATTCACTGTGAGCCTGATGACCTTTCACTGTGAGCCTGATGACCATTCACTGTGAGCCTGATGACCATTCACTGTGAGCCTGATGACCATTCACTGTGAGCCTGATGACCATTCACTGTGAGCCTGATGACCATTCACTGTGAGCCTGATGACCATTCACTGTGAGCCTGATGACTAATCACTGTGAGCCTGATGACCTTTCATTCACTGTGAGCGTGATGATGACCATTCACTGTGAGCCTGATGACCATTCATTCACTGTGAGCGTGATGATGACTATTCACTGTGAGCCTGATGACCATTCACTGTGAGCGTGATGCCTATTCACTGTGAGTGTGATGACTATTCACTGTGAGTGTGATGACCTTTCACTGTGAGCTTGATGACCATTCACCGTGAGCCTGATGACCATTCACTGTGAGTGTTGTAGCTAGCTGACAGTTAAATCCACTGAAGCAGTGAAAACTGTTATTTTTTCACTGTGACAGCGACGACCATTTACCGACAATATAAGAATCCAGTATTATTGCAAGAGAGACCAGCTGCTATAAAAAAACATTTTTAATTCATCCAAAACCGATAGCAACACCCTTGCTGTCCTACTTTCAATAAACAGTTCAGCATTTTTAGGCGACAAACTCTACAGAATCGAACTCTATCATGTCATCGGTGGTGGACGGATGGATCGATTGAAGCTTGTCAGACGAAAGCGGCTGAGGGGAGCCGAGAGCTGAGCATGAAATGCGGAAATGCAGTGCCGAAGTGCAGGGGCGGGGCTGCTCCACCCCAGCTAGCCAGCCAATGGCAGTCCAAAGTCATGGATTTCTAAAACTGAACACAGAAAATCTGGATTGGAAGGCTACATTTGTGCTAGTCTTATTTAGACACACAGCATATAAGAAAATGTGTCAGGAGCTACTTAGTATTGTGTCAGCAGCTACTTAGAACTGTGTCAGGAGCTACTTAGTATTGTGTCAGGAGCTACTTAGTATTGTGTCAAGAGCTACTTACTATTGTGTCAGGAGCTACTTAGTATTGTGTCAGCAGCTACTTAGTATTGTGTCAGGAGCTACTTACTATTATTTCAGTATCTCCTTACGAGTATTTTTGTGTCAGCAGCTACTTCTTGTGGAAATCGTAAGTTCAATTGTAAATATAAAAGTTTATAAGGTATACAGTTAGGGATTTCTACGGTGCTGTTGCCAATCCAGATATTCTAACATCTAGTAGTCCGTGGCAGTAGTCCATGCTGCTGATATTTGAGTAAGCAAAAGAAGCGCATCGATCGAAAAGAAGCCCAACCCCCGCTCCGAAGTTATCATAGCTCCGGTGCTCTCTGACCAAAGCCCCCCCCTCGACTGTGCCACTACAGACTACAGCCTCTGTAACAGCCGGGACCGACCACTGCCGCATCAGGCACCGGAGCCTCTACAGCCTCAGCAACAGCAGCAGAACCTTCTCAGTCAGGCGAGCCCCACGCCTCGACTGTCCCGATCTCGCACTCTGGACAGCTACGGGTTCCGGCAGCAACAGCAGCAGCAACAACAGCAGCAGCAGCAACCGGTACATCACAGATTCAGCAGGCATCATTTTCATCACAGCAGAGGCGGAGGCATCGGCAGCGAAGGTCGTCGCGGAGTCTGGACGGAGAACCGGCCGTCCAGCCTATCGCAGCGGAGCATCCAGACGCTGCTTCGGCAGCGCGGCGCCGAGCCAATGGCTGCAGCGATCGCTTCGCACAGTGTGGACGATTTCGGCCGCCTGGTGATGATGACGGCTGGAAGCGACTGCGAGGCTGTGAGCTGCTTGGGGCTTAGCCTAATCCCGTGTCTAATTAGCCTAATCCCATATCTAATTAGCCTAATCCCGTGTCTAATTAGCCTAATCTTGTGTCTAATTAGCCTAATCCCATATCTAATTAGCCTAATCCCGTGTCTAATTAGCCTAATCCCGTGTCTAATTAGCCGAATCCCATATCTAATTAGCCTTATCCCGTGTCTAATTAGCCTAATCCCATATCTAATTAGCCTAATCCCGTGCCTAACTAGCCTAATCCCGTTAGCCTAATCCCGTTAGCCTAATCCCGTTAGCCTAATCCCGTTAGCCTAATCCCGTTAGCCTAATCCCGTTAGCCTAATCCCGTTAGCCTAATCCCGTTAGCCTAATCCCGTTAGCCTAATCCTGATTCGGTAGGCCTAATACTAATCCAGTGGATTGCTAATCTAGCCAATGCAATTATCTATATTAATTAGAAATGAGTCATAGCCTACATTCTTGAATGAATAAATTCACTTCAAAAGCAGGTATATCAGGCCTCACTAGAGCCTATTGGATCGAACCCCAATGCATTTCCGGTCTAATATCTTTCGATCAGTCAATTTCGCCATGGTAATCAAGCTCATGACTCATCAATTTTCTAACTCAAAGAAATTTGGCACCGGGCGAGTTGAGTAAGTTCTCACAATAAAAAAACGATCGAGTTTCTCCTGCTTACAACCGTGGCTTTCTCTCTTCCGTGACTAACAATTGAGAGCCGCAGAGTGGCTCTCGGGGAATCGATACGGCCTGACAAATAGAAACTCCCCCCCATGCAGGGTCTGTCTCACTGCATTAGCGCGCAAAAACCCGGAACGAATGTTGCAAAAATGCACTTTTAGTTTAGACCAATTCGCGAACTGAGTCCTGGGTGCTTGTTGACACAGAAGATAGGCTGCCGGAACAAGGGGGGGGGAGGTATTATTTAATTTTTCTGAAATTCCCAACAACTTCAGATTTGCTGCTTAAGAATTTCACAGAGAGGATTTAGGCGCAAAAGTTTGAGGTTTGAAATTGGCAATGAGGTCTGCATTGTGTTGAATGCAAGGCCGAACTGCTCGGGGATTTGCAGAAGGGAAGGTGTCGGACTAAGAGGCGAAGGCATTGTGGATAGATGCTTTCCTATCTATCCTACACACGCTCACACAGGGCGTTTCTAATCAAGGCATGTACACTCTCTGTCTGTGCGCTTGTTCATTTCAAAGACGCCGGTTTTTTGAAAAAATCAACTGAAAGTCAGGATGGAGCCATACCAGCTACCTGCAGAGCCGGGCTATCAGTGCTGAAATCCAATAGAATAAGTGGGACAAGAGGACTCGAACAGATTTGGGAACTCCAGCATCCATCCGATTCGAAAACCGATTCGCTCTCTCTTTCTTTCTTGCTCTCTTTCTTGAGCTCAAATTTCGGGCTGCTCTGGGCGGGGCTCCTTGGTCTTCTGTAGCATCCGAGAAGGGTCCCAATTGGGACGGTTGAGTGCTCCTCCTTCGACGAGAGGATAGCTGAGGTTAGGACGAGGTATCCTAATTGCTGTGACTACCTGGAGGAATTCACTCTGGTGAACTGCTTTTCACGTGTGCTTTGCCTCAGCCGATTCCGCTCTCTCTCTCTCTCTCTCTCTCTCTCTCTCTCTCTCTCTCTCTCTCTCTCTCTCTCTCTCTCTCTCTCTCTCTCTCTCTCGGGTTGGCCTTTTCGCTCCCACGAGGTCTCCCGGTGCTCGTCTTACTCACCGGGGCGCCGCTAAAAGCATCCATTTTGAGGGTCACCGGGGCGTCGGCTTGGGCGGCCTCCTCTGCGCGGCATTTCGCAAATTCCTTCGACTGCAAAGTCATTTTTTCAACGTAGCCCGAAAGTTTTTTTTGACCAAAAATGCCGTGTTGGATGGATCGATAATATGCGGTTAATGCTTTTTGTTCGGGATCGATTGATCACGAGCTCTATCCGGCTGCTCGTGTAAGATAAAGGATTGTCGGGTCTGACAATCTCTTGGCATCTCCCTTCATCTCCCTTCATCTCCCTTCGTCTCACTTCATCTCCCTTCGTCTCCCTTCATCTCTCGGTCGCCCTTCTTCTCTCAATCACCCTTTATCTTTCAGTCACCCTTCATCTATCAGTCACCCTTCATCTCTCAGTCACCCTTCATCTCTCAGTCACCCTTCATCTCTCAGTCTCCCTTTATCTCTCAGTCTTCCTTCATCTCTCAGCCTCCCAAAATTTCTTAGTCTCCTTATATCTCTATATCTCTCGTCATCTCTCAGTCACCCTTCATCTCTCAGTAACCTTTCATCTTTCAGTCTCCCTTCATCTCTCGGTCACCCTTTATCCCTCAGTCTCCCTTTATCTCTACGGCTCCTTTCATCTCTCAAACTTTGAGAGAATTACTCTCCACCTAGTTCCATTTCTCTGTATTCCCAAAATTGACTGAATTTCCCCTGCAGTCGGACATCTGCAGCAACGCCAGCGACCTCATGTCCTCATCAATGATCGAAGGCAATTTTAACGGGGGCAGGGGCGGCGGCGGCGGCTTCGGTCTTGCAACTCTAGACGGCAGAAATTCGCGGCCATCGACAACGGCCGCCTCCTCCTCAGCGTCGGTGTTGTCATCGGCCAGGATATCGTCATCGTCGAGACGTCGGTTCGGTCGGAGCAGCAGCAGTGGCGGTGGAGGCGGCCGAGTTAGCGGCGGCAGCAGCAACGGAGAAGATGGCCTGGACTTTGGGACAGTCTGTAAGATATCCGTCTGGCAACCAGGGCTTTCCATTTTAACTGTTAATCAGTGCTGTAGCCATGAAGGTTTTATTCAAGCCGTCTAATTTCCTGTAAATGTGTTAATGTAAAAAGAAAACTAGGATGAAGAGGAATTGAAATACGCGCTAATTGGGCTAAAAATTAGTCACGTGACTGCTGTCAGCCAATGGCGACATGCCAATAGCGACTACCCAAAGTCACTCAAGGTCACACCAGGCTACTTTTAGCAACAATCAAAGCCAGCCAATAGATGATGTTAGCCAATAGCGACAGCAATTCCCCATAGGTCTTCTCCTGCGAGAGGCTATTTTTAGCAACAATAAAAGCCCCAACCCACTTCGAAGTCTAACCCCTGATGTACATTACTTCTAGCCTCAACGTACAGTGAGGAATCTCTCCAATGTTTTAAGAATGCATTTAAACTGCACATAGCGAAACATCCACTTCTTTGGCAGTCACACTGAGCCTCACTTGCGAAAATGGTGAGACGCGTCGGGTTGGTCTGACCCAACCGCCGGAATCGCTCGCCAGGGTCAGGGCGCTGTTCTCCCGCGCCTTTCCCACCGTCGCTTCTTCTTTAGAGAAGCTGGCAGAGGAGCAACGGCAGAAGAAGCAGACGGAACTTCAGCGGTGGACTTCTACTCCAGCGGGCAAGCGGTGCTGATTCTTGATCGCGACGGTTGGCGGGAACTGCGCGACGTGAGGTCAGTAAAATTTTAGTCAAAAAGTTAGAGAAAACTCTCGTAGCTCACTACTTCTCAAAGTTGAAGAGTAGTCTAAAGCGCGCTTCGTGCAAAACACGAAACATTCCCATTCGGACGCGAGGGTTCATTCCTGGATGGAATTCAGGCTGTCACGTGATTTTGTTAACATTTTTCGCAGCGCAAGCATACATACATAGATAAAGTATACATAGATTCCACCCCTGCCCAGAATGTACACACGCTCGTGTCCAAACTTTGACCACCATAAAACTCACCGTGCTCTCATTGGCTGGCGCGAAAGCCTTCCTTTCAACCCCTTCGATTTCATTCCCTCACCCCTTCCACACAAGAAAGCTTTATAACTTTAATGCGCGGAACGAAAGGATGTCTTACCAGTTTCAACAGTTTAGCAAGAATGAAGTCGACACGCAAGTGTTCCGGAGTTGGGGGAATGTACACACGTGGACTCAATGTGCATAGCGTGGCCCAGCCAATAGGAGCGCAGTGAATAAAGTGATGGTCACAATTTAGACACTCCGCGGGGGCAGGGGTGGAATCTATGTATACTTTATCTATGCATACATATCGACATATTTATCCTCAAATCAAGCTCAATACTGCTTGTTGACTTCTTTGGCTTCCCTCTCCCCCTCCCTGGCAGAAAAATTGGGTTCCTCATCCAGCCAGATTGTCACGCACTCCCAAAAAGACTCCCCCGGAGCTTCCCCAGCCAGCTGATTTGATTAAGATCAAGAAGGGTGCCAGAGGACTGATTTTGGAATGTCTCTCTTTTTCCCTGTTCGACCGCTGGCTGACTCAAGGCTCACAGGGACACTTGAACTTGAGCAGCGAAGGCAGTCGCGAACCTTTCTTTGATTCTAAGAACTGCCTCTTGAATAGAGAGGCCTCCAGAATTATGCTAATAGCATTGAGTGCGATTTAGACTGACAGAGAAATTAGTCTTTTGAGACATGGGACAGGCTGGAGCTGAGGGCCATCAGCTCAAGCACAGCAACAGCAGCAGCAGCAGAGCACAAGAGAAACAAAAATTAACAGACGAAGCAAGGAAGGAAAGATGGAATGAAGAAAGAGGAATTGGAGTCCACCAGCTTGTCAAAAGTATGCATGTATCTCCCCCATTACTGAACTTCGCAGAGAACTGCATCGCGGATGCCGCCTGATGCTGTCCGGTCTGGGGGTACCGGCTTCTGCCTGTCAGCAGCAGCTGTCGCCAGCCAGCTCGTCGACTCTGGTTGAAGCGCCCGAAGATGTGGGCAGCGTGCAGAGCCTCCTGTGGGACAGCGGCTGCGGCAACGGTGACTGCAGCTGCGAGCGGGACGGCGGAGACTGCCGGACTCTGGTTAGTGCTGCCTGTCTGTCCGCCTGTCTGCCTGTCTGCCTGTCTGTCTGTGTGTCTGTCTGTCTGTCCGCCTGTCTGTCTGTCTGTCTGTGTGTCTGTCTGTCTGTCCGCCTGTCTGTCTGTCTGTCTGTCTGTCTGTCTTAGTGTCTGTCTGTCTGTCTGTCTGTCTGTCTTAGTGTCTGTCTGTCTGTCTGTCTGTCTGTCTGTCTGTCTGTCTGTCTGTCTGTCTGTCTGTCTGTCTGTCTGTCTGTCTGTCTGTCTGTCTGTCTGTCTGTCTGTCTGTCTGTCTGTCTGTCTGTCTGTCTGTCTGTCTGTCTGTCTGTCTGTCTGTCTGTCTGTCTGTCTGTCTGTCTGTCTGTCTGTCTGTCTGTCTGTCTGTCTGTCTGTCTGTCTGTCTGTCTGTCTGTCTGTCTGTCTGTCTGTCTGTCTGTCTGTCTGTCTGTCTGTCTGTCTGTCTGTCTGTCTTTCTTGAGCCCAGTTTTCCCATAACCAAGCAGCGCCCTGTCCGCAATTCATAGTTCAGCCGGCTTAGCACTTTAAACCTGTATAATAAGCTGATGTAAAGCTCACTAACCATAAAGGTCTCAATTCTGTATGGGTGCAGCTGAACACTTAAGAATCGCCCGAGTCCGTCAATTCCGCAATGTTCAAGCAATTTTCTGTTGTAAAAATGTCTCCTTCACATGTAAAGAAACGGAGTCTTGATCAACTTCTCGAATGGCTGGGGCGAGAGCTCAGGTGTGGAAAACACTGTGCACTCATTGCCCTCCTCTCTCTCATTCTTCTTCCGCTCAGTTTTCCGCGCAATCTGAGCTCACAGCTAATTAAGCAGGCAGAATCTTAATTATATTTTCGTATACTTTATACTCAATCTGAAGCGAATGCAGATTGCAGTGAATATTCTATCGGAAGTGGCTGTGCATTGTAGAAATAGTATTTTAAAACAAAATTGTCCTTGAAATATTTTTGTTTTTAGGGACTTTGAAAACTCTAGTTACAGATCTGTGTAATTAAACAAAAATTGCATTGGGTGCCTTAATTTCGCAATTATTGGCATTCTGTACACAGGTATTGACACTCCGTGCACAGATATTGACACTCCGTACACAGATATTCGCTTTCTGTACACAGATATTCGCTTTCTGTACACAGATATTGGTATTCTGTACACAGATATGGGCACTCCGTACACAGATATTGGTATTCTGTACACAGATATGGGCACTCCGTACACAGATACTCGCATTCTGTACACAGATATTGGTATTCTGTACACAGATATGGGCACTCCGTACACAGATACTCGCATTCTGTACACAGATATTGGCATTCTGTACACAGGTATTGGCATTCTGTACACAGGTATTGGCATTCTGTACACAGATATTGGTATTCTGTACACAGGTATTGACACTCTGTACACAGGTATCGACACTCCGTACACAGGTATCGACACTCCGTACACAGGTATCGGCACTCCGTACACAGGTATTGACACTCCGTACACAGGTATCGACACTCCGTACACAGGTATCGACACTCCGTACACAGGTATTGACACTCCGTACACAGGTATTGACACTCCGTACACAGGTATTGACACTCCGTACACAGGTATTGACACTCCGTACACAGGTATCGACACTCCGTACACAGGTATTGACACTCCGTACACAGGTATCGGCACTCCGTACACAGGTATTGACACTCCGTACACAGGTATCGACACTCCGTACACAGGTATCGACACTCCGTACACAGGTATCGACACTCCGTACACAGGTATTGACACTCCGTACACAGGTATTAACACTCCGTACACAGGTATTGACACTCGGTACACAGGTATCGACACTCCGTACACAGGTATCGACACTCCGTACACAGGTATTGACACTCCGTACACAGGTATTGACACTCCGTACACAGGTATTGACACTCCGTACACACTGTACACAGCAAAATTTTGACACTTTTACACAAAGAGCTCGCCCTGGCGTCTCATACGCAACGATTAACCATTTTATCGGCAATTTTTAATTTAATCCGACATCTGTCACCGAAATCAACAAAGGCTCTTGCTTTTAGAGTTATCGGGCAGCCTTAAATCCGACGGCCTCTTAACAGTGATGCGTTAATTTTTTTCATCTTGAATGCCGCTTCGCGCATTAAAGACCAAGCGCTGCAACCAGCCAGGGAGAGTTTGCTGAGGCAAAACTAAGAATTCCAATGGACTTTAAAACTCCGGCATTCCTGCGCCCCGCTGGACTCTCATTGGCCCTTGGAGCGCCTCGATTTAATCCCGAAGAAGACGCCGACCCGACCGTCTCCCTCCCCTCCTGCCTGCCCGCGGGTCCTGTCCCACACACACACACTTTTCCCTCTTAATCCCCAAGAGCCGGTAGTTTTCCCTCCTCTATCCAGCCGAGGCGGCCGCATACATTACAAGGCATGTGCAGCCGCCAGCCCAGCAGTTAGCCAGAACCGCAACTCTGCCAACTTAACCTCTCAGGCCTAACAGCCTTCGCTCTCATATAAAGCATCTTTAGCTCCATAAAGCACCGGCCAGCAACAGCCAACAGCCGTTCTCTCTTTTTCTCTCACTCTGGGATTTAATCCCCTGTTAATAATTCTTCTTGCAGAAGCAGAAATCAGCGAACGGGCAATACAAGATGCAGCAGCAGCAGCAACAGCAGCAGCAACAGCAGCAGCAACAGCAGCAACAGCAGCAGCAACAGCATCATCACCAGAGGCAGAGCTCTGCCCATCAGCTTAGAAACAGTCATCTGCATCATGTCCACTCGCAGCATCCCAGTTTGCATCAGCATCAGCAGCAGCAGCATCTAGTTTGCACCTGTCCTCCGGAGCTGCATCAAGGTAAGCCTAACGCTTAGTCTATCACTGTAGAATTTCCCCTGAAACTGCGGCTGAGCTGCCTTCCCTTGCTTTTGCGCGATTCTTTAATTACAAACCAAAATCGGTCTTTTTTCGCTTTTAATGATAGACTTCTAGAATGACATTGCTTGTCAGTTCATGATCCTGGTTTGCGGTGAGTAAATAATTAATAATTTTGTCGGATGCTGATGTATGATAGAAGTTAATCAGCTTAACAAGATGATGGGCGGTAATTTAGAAAAAGTGTCCGCTTCCAAAATCTAGGCTAGAAATTTTGGCTTAGAATATCAATTTTACATGATACTCAAAAATCTCATATTGGGCTAAAAATCAGACAAATAAAATTTCCTATCTAAATAATGAATCTTATTATCGTTCATGGCAACTGTCAAATGCCATTGACTATGTTGAGTTTGTGTCCTTGAGCAAGACACTTAACTCTGCATTGCTTCAGTTCACCCAGCTGTAAAATGGGTGCCAGCATTAGCTGGGGTAATTGAGGGTGTGTGTGGCGACCTCCCAGTCCTTGGACTGAACAGCCGTAGGCAGCCTTCAGATTATGCGGCTGAGCTGTCGGTTGCACATCTGGCCCAGTTATTTATGATTACTATTAAGCTACCGAAATTCGAAATTACTTCAATAAAAAGAGTTTTTACGTGTAGATTTAAGTTTTTAATCTACTAATCTCATGAAACAGCTGCCTCGTGAGGCGGCACCGCTCCCACCGCTGCCACCATATCAACCCGGATGCAAGCTGGGGCAAGAGGGGTTTAGGCAATTTTTGCTTCTTTCTTGACGCTGTTGCAGACTTTGCCTTCATATTTTTTCTGCATACACTTGTTTACGCTATCGCCCTGCTTAGTTTGTTCCGCGATCCATACAAGGTGAGACTGTAGCCAGAGCTTCCTCCTGAGTCCCTGCCGCTGCTATAGGGGTATATAGAAGATTGACTGCTAGCAACACAAGAGGAAGCTGATGCGAAAAACGATACAGGCTCTCGGTAGGGGGTGTTTGGAAAGCCGCCTGCCTCAGAGTGAGTTGCGTGACGCTTCAAGGCGGTGACGAGAATTGACGCGTGAATAAAC